>VZRU01007543.1:1118-11481 GCA_013398155.1 Pedionomus torquatus
AACCGCAGGCAAGGCAAGGCATGGCAAGGAAACCGCAGGCAAGGCAACCACAGGCAAGGCAAGGCAAGGCAAGGTTACTGCAGGCAAGGAAACCGCAGGCAAGGCAAGGCATGGCAAGGAAACCGCAGGCAAGGCAACCACAGGCAAGGCAAGGCAAGGCAAGGTTACTGCAGGCAAGGAAACCGCAGGCAAGGCAAGGCATGGCAAGGAAACCGCAGGCAAGGCAACCACAGGCAAGGCAAGGCAAGGCAAGGTTACTGCAGGCAAGGAAACCGCAGGCAAGGCAAGGCATGGCAAGGAAACCGCAGGCAAGGCAACCACAGGCAAGGCAAGGCAAGGCAAGGTTACTGCAGGCAAGGAAACCGCAGGCAAGGCAAGGCATGGCAAGGAAACCGCAGGCAAGGCAACCACAGGCAAGGCAAGGCAAGGCAAGGTTACTGCAGGCAAGGAAACCGCAGGCAAGGCAAAGCAAGGCAAGGACAGGTACCGCAGACAATTGAACCGCAGGCAAGGCAAGGCAAGGCAAAGCAAGGCAACTGCAGGAGAGGCAAAGCAAGGCAAGGACAGGTTCCGCAGACAAGGCAAGAGAAGGCAAGGCAAGGAAAACACAGTCAAGGCTAAGCAAGGCTTGAACCGCAGGCAAGGCAAGGCAAGGCAAAGCAAGGCAAGGACAGGTACCGCAGACAATTGAACCGCAGGCAAGGCAAGGCAAGGCAAGACAACGCAAGGCAATGCAAGGCAAGGCAAGGAAATGAAAGGCCAGGCAAAGCAAGGCAAGGCAAAGCAACGACAGGCAAGGCAAGGCAAGGAAAACACAGTCAAGGCTAAGCAAGGCAAGGCAGGGCAACTACAGGCAAGGCAAGGCAATGCAAGGAAACTGCACTCAAGGCAAGGCAAAGCAACGACAGGCAAGGCAAGGCAAGGAAAACACAGGCAAGGAAAGGCACGGCAACCACAGCAAAGCAATGCAGAGCAACCACAGGCAAGTCAAGGCAGGGAAACCACAGGCAAGCAAAAGCAGGGCAACCACAGGCAAGGGAAGGCAGGGCAACCACAGGCATGGCAAGGCAGGGCAACAACAGGCAAGGAAAAGCATGGAAAACCCAGCCAAAGAGACTCAAGTCAAACACAAGCAAAACAAGGCAAGGAAATCACAGGAAAGGCAAGGCAAGGCAACCACAGGCAAGGCAAGGCAATATAACGATAGGTAAGGCAATGCAAGGCAATATAGCGATAGGTAAATGCAAGACAAGGCAATGTAACGATAGGTAAGTCAAGGCAAGGCAAAATTATGATAGGTAAGGCAAGGCAAGGCAGTGAAACCACAAGCAAAGCAAGGCAAGGCAAGGGAACCACAGGCAGGGAAAGGCAAGGCAAGGCAATGCAAGGCAAGGAAAGTCAAGACAACCACAGGCAAAGCAAGGCAAGGCAATATAACCGCAGGTAAGTGAGGCAATACAATGTAACGATTGGATAGGTAAGGCAAGGCAAGGCAAGGACACCACAGGCAAAGCAAATCAAGGCAAGATACCACAGGTGGGGCAAGGCAAGGCAAAAACAAGGTAAGGCAAGGCAATGTAACGATAGGTAAGGCAAGGCAAGGCAAAGTAATGATACGTAAGGCAAAGCAATATAACGATAGGTAAGGCAAGGCAAGGCACTATAACAATAGGTAAGGCAAGGTAAGGCAGTGAAACCACAAGGAAAGCAAGGCAAGGCAACCACAGGCAAGGAACGGCAAAGCAAGGCAAGGCAAGGCAAGGCAACCTCAGGAAAGGCAAGGCAAGGCATTGCAAGCACAGGTAAGGCAATGCAAAGCAATGTAACGATAAGATAGGCAAGGCAAGGCAGTAAAACCACAACCAAAACAGGGCAAGGCAAGGCAACCACAGGCAAGGAAACTCAAGGCAAGGCAACGACAGGCAAGGAAATGCACGGCAAGGCAATGACAGAAAATGCAAGGCAATGAAAGGCAAGCCAAGGCAAGCCAAGGAAATGACAGGCAAGGCAAGGCATTGCAACCACAGGCAAGGCAAGGCATTGTAATGTAACGATATGTAAGGCAAGGCAAGGCAATGTAACGATAGGTAAGGCAAAGCAAGGAAACCACAAGCACAGCAAGGCAGGGCAACCACAGCCAAGGAGACTCAAGGCAAACACAAGCAAGGCAAGGCAAGGCAACCACAGCAAGGCAAGGCAGGGCAACCACAGGCAAGGCAAGGCATAGCAACCAAAGGCAGGGCAAGGCAGGGCAAAAAGAGGCAAGGCAAGGCAAGGCAACCACAGGCAAGGCAAGGCAATGAAATGTAACGATAGGTAAGGCAAGGCAAGTCAATGTAACAATAGGTAAGGCAAGGCAAGGCAAAGTAATGATAGCTAACGCAAGGCAAGGCAGTGAAACCACAAGCAAAGCAAGGCAAGGCAAGGCAACCACAGGCAAGGCAAGGCAAGGCAAGGAAACGACAGGCAAGGCAAGGCAAGGCAAGGCAAGGAAAGGACAGGCAAGGCAAGGCAAGAAAAGAANGCAAGGCATTTTAACCACAGGCAAGGCATCGCAATGCAATATAACGATAGGTAAGGGAAGGCAAGTCAAGGCCACCACAGGCAAGGCAAGGCAGGGCAACCACAGGCAAGGAGACTCAAGGAAAACACAAGCAAGGCAAGGCAAGGAAACCACAGGCAAGGCAATGCAAGGCAAGACAAAGACAAGAAAGGCAAGGCAAGGCAAGGAAAACACAGGCAAGGCAAGGTAAGGCAAGGAAATGAAAGGAAAGGCAAGGAAAGTCATTGCAAGCACAGGCAAGGCAAGGCAATGCAATGTAATGATAGGTAACGCAAGGTAATGCAATGTAATGATAGGTAAGGCAAGGCAATGCAATATAACGATAGGTAAGGCAAGGCAATGCAATATAACGATAGGTAAGGCAAGGCAAGGCAAGGCCACCACAGGCAAAGCAAGGCAAGGCAAGTCACCACAGGCAAGGCAAGGCAAGGAGATGACAGGCAAGGCAAGGCAAGGCAAGGCAACCTCAGGCAAGGCAAGGCAAGGCAAAGGAACCATAGGCAAGGAAAGACTAGTCAAGTCAACGACGGGCAAGGCAATGCAAGGCAAGGCAAAGACATGCAAGGCAAGGCAAGGCAAGGAAACGACAGGCAAGGCAACGAAAGGCATTGCAACCACAAGCAAGGAGGGACAATGCAATGTAACGGTAGGTAAGGCAATGCAAGGCAATGTAATGACAGGTATGTCAAGGCAAGGCAAAGTAATGATAGGTAAGGCAAGGCAAGGCAGTGAAACCGCAAGCAAAGCCAGGCAAGGCAAGGGAACCACAGGCAAGGAAAGGCAAGGAAAGGAAACGACAGACAAGGCAAGGCAAGGCAAGGCAAGGCAAGGCAAGGCAGGGCAAGGAAACAACAGGCAAGGCAAGGCAAGGCAAGGAAACGACAGAAAAGGCAAGGCAAGGCATTGCAACCACAGGCAATGCAAGGCAGGGGAACAAGAGGCAAGGCAAGGCAGGGCAACCACAGCCAAGGAGACTCAAGGCAAACACAAGCAAGGCAAGGAAAGGCAACCACAGGCAAAGCCAATGCAAGGACACCACAGGAAACGAAAAGGCAATATAACGATAGGTTAGTCAAGGCAGTGCAATACAACGATAGGTAAGGCAAGGCAGTGCAATACAATGATAGGTAAGGCAAGGCAGTGCAATACAATGATAGGTAAGGCAAGGCAGTGCAATACAATGATAGGTAAGGCAAGGCAGTGCAATACAATGATAGGTAAGGCAAGGCAGTGCAATACAATGATAGGTAAGGCAAGGCAGTGCAATACAATGATAGGTAAGGCAAGGCAAGGCAAGGCAAGGAAACCACAGGTAACGCAAGGCAAGGCAAAGCAACCACAGCAAGGCAAGGCAAGGCAACCACAGTCAAGGCAAGGCAGTGCAATGTAACAACAGGTAAGGTAGGGTGGGATAGGCAATGTAACGATAGGTAAGGCAAATCAAGGCAGTGACACCACAGGCAAAGCAAGGAAAGGCAAGGCAAGGAAACCACAGGCAAGGCAAGGAAAGGCATTGAAACAACAGGCAAGGCAAGATAATGCAATGTAACGATAGGTAAGGCAAAGCAAGGCAATGTAATGACAGGTAAGTCAAGGCAAGGCAAACTAATGATAGGTAAGGCAAGGCAAGGCAGTGAAACGACAAGCAAAGCAAGGCAAGGCAAGGCAACCACAGGCAAGGCAAGGCAAGGAAATGACAGGCAAGGCAAGGCAAGGCAGTGACACCACCGGCAAAGCAAGGAAAGGCAAGGAAACCACAGGCAAGGAAAGGCTACTGAAGGTAACGACAGGCAAGGCAATGCAAGGCAAGGCAAAGACAGGCAAGGCAAGGCAAGGCAAGGAAACAACAGCTAAGGGAAGGCAAAGCAAGGAACCACAGGCAAGGCAAGGCAGCGCAACCACAGCCAAGGAGAGTCAAGGCAAACACAAGCAAGGCAAGGCAAGGCAATGTAACGATAGGTAAGGCAAGGCAAGGCAATTAAACGATAGGTAAGGCAAGGCAAGGCAATGTAATGATAGGTAAGGCAAGGCAAGGAAGTGAAACCACAAGCAATGCAAGGCAAGGAAAGGCAGCCACAGCAAGGCAAGGCAATGCAAGGTACCACAGGCAAGGCAAGGCAAGGCAAGGCAACGACAGGCAAGGAAAAGAAAAGCAAAGCAACCACAGCAATGCAAGGCAATATAATGTAACGATAGGTAAGGCAAGGCAAGGCAAGGCAATATAACGATAGGTAAGTCAAGGCAAGGCAAAGCAACTACTGGCAAGGCAAGGCAAGGCAAGGAAACGACAGGCAAGGAAGTGCAAGGCAAGGCAAGGCAAGGCAAGGAAATGCAACCACAGGAAATGCAAGGCATAGTAATGTAAACGATAGGTAAGGCAAGGCAAGGCAAGGCAAAATAACGATAGGTAAGGGCAAGGCCAGGCAATGTAACGATAGGTAAGGCAAGGCAAGGCAAGGCAACCACAGGCAAAGAAGGAAAGACAAGGCAACCACAGGGAAGGCAAGGAAAGGCAACCACTGGAAAGGCAAGGATATCACAGGCCAGGCAAAGCAAGGAAACCACAGGTAAGGCAAGGCAAGGCAACCACAGGCAAGGAAAGGCAATATAACTATAGGTTAGACAAGCCATGGCAATATAACAATAGGTAAGGTAAGGCAAGGAAATGTAACGATAGGTAAGGCAAAGCAAGGCAATTTAACGAAAGGTAAGGCAAGGCCAGGCAAGGAAACCACAGGCAAGGAAGGTAAGGCAAGGCAACCACAGGCAAGGCAAAGCAAGGCAACCACAGGCAAGGCAAGGCAATGCCATGTAACGTTAGGTAAGGCAAGGCAAGGCAACCACAGGTAAGGCAAGGCAGGGCAACCACAGGCAAGGAAAGCCAATGCAATGTAACGATAGGTAAGGCAAGGCAATGTAACGATAGGTAAGGAAAGGCAGGGCAATGCAATGTAAGGATAGGCAAGGTAAGGCAAGGAAACCACAGGCAAGGAAAGGCAAGGCAAGGCAAGGAAACCACAGGCAAGACAAGGAAACCACAGGCAAGACAAGGCAAGGCAAGGCAATGCAACCACAGGCAATGCAATGCAATGTAATGTAACAATAGGTAAGGCAAGGCAAGGCAATGTAACTTTAGCTAAGGCAAAAAAAGGCAAGGCAACAACAGGCAAAGCAAGGAAAGACAAGGCAACCACAGGCAAGGCAAGGCAAGGCAACCACAGGCAAGGCAAGGCAAGGCAACCACAAGCAAGGCAAGGCAAGGCAAGTAATCTACAGGCAAAGCAAGCCAAGGCAACCTCTGGAAAGGCAAGGCAATCACAGGCCAGGCAAGGCAAGGCAACCACAACCCAGGCAAAGCAAGGAAACCACAGGCAAGGCAAGGCAAGGCAACCACAGGCAAGGCAAGGCAAGGCAACCACAGGCAAGGCAAGGCAAGGCAACCACAGGCAAGGCAAGGCAAGGCAACCACAAGCAAGGCAAGGCAAGGCAAGTAATCTACAGGCAAAGCAAGCCAAGGCAACCTCTGGAAAGGCAAGGCAATCACAGGCCAGGCAAGGCAAGGCAACCACAACCCAGGCAAAGCAAGGAAACCACAGGCAAGGCAAGGCAAGGAACCACAGGCAAGCGAAGGCAATATAACAATAGGTAAGGCAAGGCAAAGCAATGTAACGATAGGTAAGGCAAGGTAAGGATATTTAACGAAAGGTAAAGCAATGCCAGGCAAAGTAACCACAGGCAAGGCAAGGTAAGCCAAGGCAAGCACAGGCAAGGCAAAGCAAGGCAACCACAGGCAAGGCAAGGCAATGCAATTTAACGATAGGTAAGGCAAGGCAAGGCAATATAATGATAGGTAAAGCCAGGCAAGGCAGCGAAACCACAAGCAAAGCAAGGCAAGGCAAGGCAACCACAGGCAAGGCAAGGCAATGCAAGGCAACAACAGGCAAGGCAATGCAAAGCAATGTAAAGTTACTTGTAGGCAAGGCAAGGCTACCATATGCAAAGCAAGGCAAGGGAAGGAAACCACATACAAGGCAAGGCAAGGCAACCACAGGCAAGGCAAGGCAGGGAAACCACAGGCAAGGCAAGGCAACGCAATGTAACGATAGGTAGGGCAAGGCAAGGCAATGTAATGATAGGTAAGGCAAGGCAAGGCAACGTAACGATAGGTAAGGCAGGGCCAGGAAAGGCAACCACAGGCAAGACAAGGCAATGCCATGTAACGATAGGTAAGGCAAGGAAAGGCAACCACAGGCAATGCAAGGCAATGAAATGTAACAATAGGTAAGGCAAGCCAAGGAAAGGCAATGTAACGATAGGTCAGGAAAGGCAAGGCAATTTAACGATAGGTAAGGAAGGCAAGGCAATGAAATGTATCGATAGGTAAGGCAATGCAATGTAACGATAGGCAAGGTAAGGCAAGGAAACCACAGGCAAGGCAAGGCAAGGCATCCACAAGCAAGGCAATGGAAGGCAGCAACAAAAAAGGCAACGTAACCACAGACCAGGAAAGGTAAGGCAACCCCAATGGCCAGGCAAGGAAAAGCAACCACAGGCAAGGAAAGGGAAGGCAACCACAGGCAAGGCAATGCACAGTCACCAAAGTTAAGGCAAGGCAACCACAGGAAATGCAAAGCAAGGAAACCACAGGAAGGGCAAGGCAATGAAATGTAACGATAGGTAAGGCAAAGCAAGTCAAGGCAATGTAAGGATAGGTAAGGCAAGGCAAGGAACCACAGGCAAGGCAACCGCAGGGCAACTACAGGCAATGCAAGGAAGGGCAACAATAGGCAAGGCAAGACAGGGAAACCATAGCCAAGGAGAGTCAAGGCAAACACAAGCAAGGAAGGAAAGGTAATGTAACGACAGGTAATGCAAAGCAAGGCAATTTAACGATAGGTAAAGCAAGGCAAGGCAATTTAACAAAGGTAAGGCAAGGCCAGGCAATGTAACCACAGGCAAGGCAAGGTAAGGCAAGGCAACCACAGGCAAGGCAAAGCAAGGCAACCACAGTCAAGGCAAGGCAATGCCATGTAATGATAGGTAAGGCAAGGCAAGGTAACCACAGGTAAGGCAAGGCAAGGCAATGTAACAATATGTAAGGCAAGGCAAGGCAATGCAATGTAACTATAGGCAAGGCAAGGCAAGGCAACCACAGGTAAGGCAAGGCAGGGCAACCACAGGCAAGGCAATGCACGGTCACCAAAGCCAAGGAAAGGCACCACAGGCAAGGCAAGTCAAGGAACCACAGGCAAGGCAAGGCAATGCAATGTATCGATAGGTAAGGCAATGCAATGTAACGATTGGTAAGGCAAGGCAATGCAACCACAGGCAAGTCAAGGCAGGGAAACCACAGGGAAGGCAAGACAGGGTATCAAAAGGCAAGGCAATTCAAGGTAACCACAGGCAAGGTAAGACAGGGCAACAAAAGACAAGGCAAGGCAAGGCAACCACAGGCAAGGCAAGGAAATGCAATGTAACGATAGGAAAGGCAAGGCAAGTCAAGGCAATGTAACGATAGGTAAGGCAAGGCAAGGCAAAGAACCATAGGGAAGGCAAGGCAAGGCAACCACAGGCAAGGCAATGCAATGCAATGTATCGATAGGTAAGGCAATGCAATGCAACCACAGGCAAGTCAAGGCAAAGCAACCACAGCCAAGGAAAGGCAACCACATGCCAGTAAAGGCAGGGAAACCAAAGGCAAGGCAAGACAGGGCAAAAAAAGGCAAGGCAAGGAAAGTTAACCACAGGCAAGGCAAGAAAAGGAAACAAAAGGCAAGGCAGGGCAACCAAAAGCAAGGCAAGGCCAGGAAAGCACAGGGAAGGCAAAGTAATTCAATGTAACGATAGATAAGGCAATGCAATGTAACGATAGGTAAAGCAAGGCAATGCAACCACAGGCAAGGCAAGGCAAAGCAATGCAACCACAGGCAAGGCATTGCAATGACAAGCAAGGCAAAGCAATGTAATGTAACGATAGGTAAGATAAGGCAAGGCAATATAACGATAGGTAAGTCAAAGTAAGGCAATGTAACAATAGGTAAGGCAAAAAAAGGCAAGGCAACGTAACGATAGGTACGGCAAAACAAGGCAAGGCAACCACAGGTAAAGCAAGGCAAGAGAAGGCAACCAGAGGCAAGGCAAGGCAATGCAACCACAAGCAAGGCAATGCACGGTCACCAAAGGCAAGGCAAGGCAACCACAGGAAAGGCAAAGCAAGGAAAGACAGGCAAGGCAAGACAATGCAATGTAACGATAGGTAAGGCAAGGCAAGTCAAGGCAATGTAACGATAGGTAAGGCAGGGCAAGGCAAGAAACCACAGACAAGGCAAGGCAGGGCAACTACAGGCAAGGCAAGGCAGGGCTAAACAGGCAAGGCAAGGCAGGGCAACCACAGCCAAGGAGAAACAAGGCAAACACAAGCAAGGCAAGGCAAGGCAATGTAATGATAGGTAAGGAAAGGCAAGGCAATTTAACGATAGGTAAGGCAAGGCAAGGCAAAATAATGATAGGTAAGGCAACGCAAGGCAAAATAATGATAGGTAAGGCAACGCAAGGCAGTGAAACCAGAAGGAAAGCAAGGCAAGGCAAGGCAACCACAGACAAGGCAAGGCAACCATAGGCAAGGCAAGGCATTGCAATGTAACGATAGGTAAGGCAAGGCAATGCAATGTAACGATAGGTAAGGCAAGGCAAGGCAAAGAACCATAGGGAAGGCAAGGCAAGGCAACCACAGGCAAGGCAATGCAATGCAATGTATCGATAGGTAAGGCAATGCAATGCAACCACAGGCAAGTCAAGGCAAAGCAACCACAGCCAAGGAAAGGCAACCACATGCCAGTAAAGGCAGGGAAACCAAAGGCAAGGCAAGACAGGGCAAAAAAAGGCAAGGCAAGGAAAGTTAACCACAGGCAAGGCAAGAAAAGGAAACAAAAGGCAAGGCAGGGCAACCAAAAGCAAGGCAAGGCCAGGAAAGCACAGGGAAGGCAAAGTAATTCAATGTAACGATAGATAAGGCAATGCAATGTAACGATAGGTAAAGCAAGGCAATGCAACCACAGGCAAGGCAAGGCAAAGCAATGCAACCACAGGCAAGGCATTGCAATGACAAGCAAGGCAAAGCAATGTAATGTAACGATAGGTAAGATAAGGCAAGGCAATATAACGATAGGTAAGTCAAAGTAAGGCAATGTAACAATAGGTAAGGCAAAAAAAGGCAAGGCAACGTAACGATAGGTACGGCAAAACAAGGCAAGGCAACCACAGGAAAAGCAAGGCACAAGAAGACAACCAGAGGCAAGGCAAGGCAATGTGAGCACAGGCAAGGGAAGGCAAGGCAAGGCAAGGCAAGGCAAGGCAAGGCAGGGCANCAAGAGAAGGCAACCAGAGGCAAGGCAAGGCAATGCAACCACAAGCAAGGCAATGCACGGTCACCAAAGGCAAGGCAAGGCAACCACAGGAAAGGCAAAGCAAGGAAAGACAGGCAAGGCAAGACAATGCAATGTAACGATAGGTAAGGCAAGGCAAGTCAAGGCAATGTAACGATAGGTAAGGCAGGGCAAGGCAAGAAACCACAGACAAGGCAAGGTAGGGCAACCACAGGCAAGGAAAAGCAGGGCAAGAACATGCAAGGCAAGACAGGGCAACAACAGCCAAGGATAGTCAAAGCAAACACAAGCAAGGCAAGTCAAGGCAATGTAACGATAGGTAAGGCAGGGCAAGGCAATTTAAGGATAGGTAAGGCAAGGCAAGGCAGTGAAACCACAAGCAAAGCAAGGCAATTCAAGGCAACCACAGGCAAGG
>VZRU01007546.1:0-35963 GCA_013398155.1 Pedionomus torquatus
TGGCTGGGCACGGAATGTCTTAGGGAAGGAGCGAGCGGGCAAAAGGCAGGATGAAGAGCTCAGAGCTTCATCGCTTGGACACACAGGGATGAAATCAGGTCTAAAGCCCAGCTGGAGCTGAAAGTACAAAAGAAGGGCAGGAAGAGGGAATTAAGCATGTACCCCAGTAGTAAAAGGCAGCTCAAAGAAAATGAGGGTGTACCGACAGAAGAATTTGATACTTTTTGCCTCTGTATCCACCAGCAAAGCCTGTTCCCAGCCCCTGAGGGTTGGAGAACACAGGCTGGGAGAGACTCAGGGCCAGCAGAGGGGGTCTAAGAGTCTAGGGTCCTGCTCAAAGGTCCCCCAGCCTGGAGCCTGTTCCCACCTGGTGTGACTCAGCCTCATCCACTCTGAACTGATAGATTCACTCTCTGCAATCCAGGCTCATGTGCTCTAGACCCTGGTCCTTCGTTAATCATGGCTAATTATTACCTACTGTTCTAACAAGTCACAAGGGACATAGCAAGGCTTAGCCCCAGAGGTGGACAACTGATGGTCTGGAGTGAGTAGCCTGGAGAAAGTCAGGAATTTGCCTTTTGTAGACATTTATGGCCCAATTATGCAAATGCTGGTGGGGTGGCAGCTTTGGTGATTTGCCCAGAGGGACAGAGGAGCTGGTTTCTTCATGTGGCTCTCATCTCTCTGTTTCCACAATATATGGTTTTCTATTGCTGCTTTATTTTTTATTTCTTTTTAATCAAAGGGGTGAAAATGAGATGCACAGCTCTTCATCTGCTCTACTTGTTTTGTGCTACAATGCATTTTGGCCCACGCCCCAAAATCAAATGGTGCTTAATTTAGAAGTTAAGTAAGTGTGAAAACCTTTTAGGATGATAGTTGCCAAATAAAGATTAGGAAAAGAACACAAAGAAATTACAATGAAAACCAGCAGTATCATTTTTAGCCTGGGCTTTTCATTCCAGTGATTACTTCTTGGAAACAAAACCCAAACCATCCACATGGCTAGAAAGAGCGAGAGGAAAATAAGCACATTTTGCACCAGGTGGCTCTTGGCCACAGGCTGGTGGAGGAAAATCTTGTGGTCCCTTGCCATGATGAACCATCCAGCTGGGAGAAAGAGATCTCCAAAAACCTCCTGGAGGATTTATACATCCCAATTTGCTCAGCACAGGTCAGAGGTGCATTTAAGAAAGTGCCAAAAATCTGCTCATAGGAAATTTCCCTGAAATGCAAACCCAGGAACACGCTGCCGTGTTGGCCCTGCTGGAGAATGCAGGGCCATATGGCTGCCTGAGGAGGCAAGGCCATCTCATAATGAAAAACTCATCAGCAGATGTCTCGGGAGGCTGACGCACAGCCCCTTCCCAACAGGGCAGGGAGAGCAAAAAGAGCCTTGGCCAAACCTCCTCTTGCCAGGTCCTCTGCGGATCTGGGATCAGGCAAAGCTCCTGCCTGCACTAATGCTGCCCAGGCAGCACTGTGGATGCTCCCTCATCGTCTTTGCTCAGATTTTTAGGTGTTACTGCAGCCAAAATCAAGAGGGAAGAGGGGAAGGGACTGCACAGAGGATGCTTGGACATGGGGACCCACGCGATTACAGTGAGGTGGCAGCATCTGCTGTGGGTCCAGAGATGCTCAGGGCTGTGTTCAGCATCACCCCATGGCAGCTCCAAGTGCTGGGCTCTGCCTTTCTGCCTCTGGGGTAGGGAAAGTGACTCAGGGATGCAGTTGTGCCATCAATCTGAGCTGATGTGCCCCATCTTTGTGCCGATCTGGCAGGACGTCAAGAAAACACACCCTTTAGTCCCCTCCTGCTCCTTGCAAAAGCAGGAAGGTCGTGGGGACGAGCTGTGGGCTGCGGTGGCAGGTCAGGACCTCACACGGGGCAGCAGCATGTGGATGACTTTGGCTGGGCAGTGCTGAGGCTCAGCCCAGATCTTATTGCAGAGCATCTGCACACAGCAGAGCTGTTGGTCAGCCATGAACACCATTGACTGGGGCCAAGCTAAGCTGAATACACAGTCTGAAGGCCATCCCATCTCTGTCAGCCATGAGGCGACCTGGGTTATGCCCTAGAGGAGTGCAGAGCTGGGACAAATCTTTGAGAAATTAGGGTAACGCAACACAAACTACTGCCTGCCTCTCTCTTGGCTGCTCTGGACGACACAGGGCAGACGAGGACAGACCCTGCTCTGTTCTCAGTGGAACAGACATCCCTGAGATCTGCTGAAACAGAGGAACCTCAAAACCATGGGACCAGGGTCTGTCCCTACAGCACAAAGCTGTGGAGAGGGGACACCGTGGGTTGGTGCCAGCCCCTTGTCTGCGTGCATGGTCCACCTGATGTGGCACAGCTGCCGTGGAAGGGATGGAGGGAGTCTTGGGATGTTCCCAGGTCTCAGCAAGTGCCTTTCCAGTATTTACCACTCCAAAGGCTGGGCCAGGCCAAGCAAGGAAAGCCCTGCATCACCCAGGGTCCTGCTGCCCAGCCTGGCAGAGAAGCTCAGACACAGCCTCTTGGCTGGGAACCAGGGGCTGCTGCTACCCCCAAGGAGCTGTTTGCCTGCAGGGCCCTGTCCCACACCCAGAGATCGGGGCTCATGGGAGGTCATCTGGTGGTTTTTGCACAACAAAGCCATGGACTGCTCTTTTATTTTGTTCTCCCTCCCCTATTATCAATAGTTTTTCTGGTCCAACTGGATTACCCTGCTGCCACATACCTAACACAGAGTGAAGGTCCCCACAGCAGAGTAGAGGTGAGGAGGCTGAGCCTTCCCACCCCTGTGCACAGAGGGTCTGTCCCAAACCTCCCTCCGCTTGAGGAATGTAAATAGCATCTGGTTGGTGACCAGCAGAAAGGTTTTTGTGCTGACCTGGAGCCGGCACACACCTCTGCTACACTTCCAGGGCACCCAGTCAATCATGGCTGCTTGAGAGCAATGCACCTGGAGGAAGCACATACTCCATGCTGGGAAGCTGGGAAACGGTGTCCAGCTCTGCCTGCTCCGTGCCTCAGTTTTTTGCCTAGGAATGAGAGAGACAAAAGTGACAAAATGGATGTGCCACCATGGCACAAGGCTGCCTTGGAGCCTTGTGTGGCACACACAGTAGCTCCATCACCTTGCTGGGTTTGGTCTTGGCATCCCAAGCCCCAGGAGATTTCAGAGCCCTTTCAGGCTCTGGAGAGCAGGGTTGGGTTGACCAGGAGTGGGGATGGGGTGGGTTCTGCACTGCCAACTTGTCCCCAAGGTGTATCCTTGTCCCGCAGCCCAGCAAGTCCCATCCATCTTCTTCCTCCTGCTTCGGCCCCAGCCCTAGCCCTGGAACTATGTGCCTGTGAAGGTGACGCGGTGAGAGCTCCTGGGTGACGAAGGGATTTTTCCCACAATCTGGCAGGGAATATCTAGAGGCTGTGAACTCCTGGGGAATCCAGGGAGGAGTCGGGCACGGCTTTACCAACAGCTTGCGGTACTCACTGACAGCTTCGCAAAAAAGCAGGGCTGGTTCTACAGCCGCTTCCAGGCACCCTGAAGCATAGTCATGTATTTCTTCCTCAAATCAGTCATCTCTTCTGCCTAAATCCATTCAACCCCAGAGCTCTTGGCTGGCAGCGAGGACAGACGCTGCTGGTTGCTGGCACTGGGTATGGTGACCACACAGGAGGAGTCGTTGCTGTGCCCAAGGCATCTCTCAGGATGCCAGATCCAGTCCCGCCATTGGTCCCTCCAGTGTTGTGCCACATTGCACAAGTCAAGGCTGCACCTCTTGTACTCATGTCCCCAAGCAGCTCCTGGGCCATCCACCCTATCGGCAAGGTGGGTGTTAAAAAGTGAGGGACACTGGGGGACAACAGCCTGGTACAACACAGGCAGCTGCAGGACACAGCACTTGGACATGGCATGTGCCAAACATGGCACGATGCTGACAAGTCCCTGAACAGGAGCTGCCACCTGGTGGCACTGGGACAATGCTGCTGGCCTGCCAGCCATGAGGAGCTGGATAGGGACATCTAGGGTGGCCCTGCACCATGGCATCGACTGTTGAGCCGTGCTGGGGAGCCCGGGGCTACTCCGTCAGAGCCTGACATTGCCACTTTTGCCCTGGGACATACACCCAGTGGGGGACTCACCCAAGCCCTGCATCTGGCTGGGAAATGCCACCTCCAAATGCCCTTGACTTCCCACAGCTGCTCCAGACCCGATGCCGCAAGGTCAGGTGTCTCTGGTGGGACACAGCTGGATTTGTGCTGCATCCCTGGGTGCGCTGCACCTCGGCCAGCCCATAGTGGGACAGGATGCCCTGGTGCAGAGGGGACAGGAGCAAAGGCAGGAGGCAAAAGGGGCTGTCAGGGCAGAGCTGCTTTTCTGAGGACATAGTTTCAAGCTTGCTGGGAAACTCCAGACCACAGCAAAGGGCCTTCTCCAGCCAAGATTATTCTGGGTAACACCAAACTATGTCAGTTGTGCTTGAGGGGACAGCTCGGAGGGAACAGGCTCTGCTGGTAGAGAAAGACATCTGGGAAGCTTCTTTCCTCTGGTTCTGGGAAGCCTCAGCTGCAAAGAGGAGCTGGGCGCTAGGGGAAAGAGTGGGCTGGGGGGCTTTCTCCTCAGCCACCCCACTTCTCTTCCTCAGCAGGACTTAGACCCATCCCGCTTCCCAGAGGAGAGGAAAACAAAAGAGGAGGAGGGGGAAGGAAAAGGTCTAAGAGAAACTTCTTCCAACTTCTTGGGAAGAGAAAAGCCCTATTCAGGCAGGAAGAATACCCGGTCACTAAGCAACCCGCAGCAATTCGGTACAGCCCGACACATGGTCAAGGAACAAAGCTGCCTCGCTTCCCAGGCGGGCGAGTGCTGGGCAGGGAGAGCCTTCCAGCAGGGTCCAGAGTTCCTGGGTGCAGGAGTTTGTCCTTGGTCAGCTCCATCAGGCTTTCCCTTCACCGGGAGGCCATTTCCCTCTCAGGAAGGATTTTTGGTCTGCTCCAAATCCCGTGGCTCCCCATGGGTCTGGTGTTCACACACATCACTCCCAACAAGAGGCACAGAGCATTTTGGGTGACTCCCTGCTCCCAGGGATGCTGCAGGGCTTGTAGGGGTAGAGCTGACAAAGACAGGCTACACCCTCCCAGACAAGCTGAATTCTTCACATAGATTATCAATGTCGGGGGTTGATCTTTGCGAACAAGCTGAGTGGGGCATGAGAAACTGCTTGGTCTCTCCACAGCACATGGAAAAAAGGGACAAGGGAAATCAGGCCTGGCAAACTCTGCTGACAATCCGTGCTGAAATGCCTCCTTCCAAGCCCAGGGGGTCCCTGGAGACGCTGCTGCCCCCCGTAGAAATGCTGCACAAAAGGAGAAATGCTGCACAAAAGGGAAACCACTCACAGCCAGAGCAGGTCCACTGGAACCAGTTAGTGCGCAGCTGGGCTCCAGACCAGAGCCTGATGAGCCTGGGTGGATGGGCTGGACCTGCCTGGACACTGGAAATGGCATTTCATCTGTGTAGTGTCTGTCACAGGGAAAATATCCAGCCCTCCTCATGTTTGCCTCCAGCATCTGATAGGCCCAGAGAGCAGTTGCTGGGACAAGGACAAACTCTCCAGGTGTTTACCCGGCTCTGATCCCCATTCCGTGACAGCAAGGTGAACAACTAGGGGATGCTCAGGGGTGTCCACACCAGCTGCAAAGCACTTGCAGACAGAGGTGTTCTCATTAACGCTCAGTTCTTGCCCTCTCCCGGATTCATCATCCACTATCTCAGCCTTTAAGCAACTGCTTTGGATGCACACTCAATAACCGCATCCCACGAGGCTGCCATGAAAAATCAGCTTGGCCAAAGCAGTGCCATTTATTTTATTTATTTATTCATACGTCCTGCAGCCAGGGGAGCCCCAGAGCGAAAGGCACCAAGCCCAGAATGCCTGCTACACCACGGAGAGCATTTAACTGCTCTTGAGCTGACGGGTGGTGCTTCTTCAGAGGTGTCACGATGTGGCCACACTGGGAAGCAGAAGTGAAACTCATCCTTTCTCAGATTAATCACCTGGAAATGTCCAGTCCATCCATTGCATCTGCAGGGAGCAGACTGAAGCAGTACCTCCAGAAATTAAGTCAATCTGAGACAGGATCTGTGTATCCACCTCCGTCCACTGACTGCAGAGGGAGCTTCCCTTAGACAATACACCCAGCTCCAAGATGGGCACCACTGATGGAGAGGATCCACCCAGAACAGTAGTAGTCCTAGCCTGAGGAGCATCTCCTTGCAAAGAGAGAAAGCCTGGATGAAGATGCAGGATACTGGGCCACACGCTACCCAGACCCACCCTCGATTCTCCCCTCCCAAGACGAGTGCCTACAACCATCAGCAATGGTCTTGCAGCATGGCCATATGGGACAACATCATTGCCATTCTGCATTTTCTTGCTATTCTTCTCCCGGTCTGTAGCATTTGCACATCTGCAAAAATGGTGTGAGAGAATAAAGGTGCTGAAAGAGGGAAATATCTTTGTGGGGATGAAATGTGCCTGGAAGTCCAGAGCTAATGGTGGCTCTGGTGGTCCTCTTCTGTTCCCAGTGAGGGTGTTATTGAGATTTCCCAGGCAGTGGCCCTTGTGATGCAATCACAACCTCTGGTAAAGCTTCATGATATTCTCGTCATGAAGCTTTTTCCACACCTGCTTCTCCAGGTTGAAGTCATGGTTAATGTAGAAAATCAGACGTTTCCAGGTCTTGTCATAGTAGTGATCCGAGTACTTCTCGTGACCCTCCGTGATGTAGCCATAGGCACTCACCTGGGAAAGACGGAGGGCAAGACGGAGGGCTCACTGGGGAAAGTAACCAAGGACTGAGGGAGCGAAGTGAAATACAAGACACAGTTCCCAACCAAGGAGGGAACACAGGACAGGAATGCCAGTCAGGGCTCCTCCGAGTGACCATGCATGCAGGTCCAGAAGGACCAGACTAAGGACCAGACTGTGGATGCTGGATCCAGAGAGACTGCTCTCCTCTCACTGCCTCCCTGGGAAGTGGGATGGTTGTCATGCTACAGCAGGCTTCACAACCTCCACGTGAATTATTAGAGACTGTTTCTCTTGTCTTCAATCCTCTCCCTCACAGCTGACAAAGAGCCCATACACCCTCAAGGCAGGTATTATGCAGTGCCAGAGACACCCTTGCTCCTCCTATCATCCTACATCCCTTCCAGACAGTGTCCTTACCCGGTCACAGAGATGGAGGGCAGTCAGCAGCAGGAAGGCCCCTGTTGTTGGCCTGTACATCCTCCAGTAGGGCTTTTCCAGAGCTTTAGATTTTAAAAACCTGTAGCAGGAGAGAACAAAGCATGGAGCAGTTGCTGGGTGTGGTGGTTCAAGCTGGACACCTTGTCCCCCTGTTGCCTGTGTGGCATTTTTCCCTCCCTGCAGCAGTTTGTGGCCACAGGAGGCATTTCGGACAAGCCATGAGTATGCCCATCTGTGCGGATATCACTGTGGGCTCCGTAAAGCACAAGGCCAGCCCAGAATTCTCCATCACCTGCACCACAACCTAAGCCCAGCTCTCCTCCAGCTTTATGGCAGTGATAGTTCTGGAGGCAGTGGGGATAAAGAGGGGGTGGATTAAAGGATCTGGTGTGTTAAAGCTCACTCTAAATCTGCCCTTTGCCTTGCAGCACAGAATAGCTCTGAAGATCCCTGGTATATCTTGCTCCCCACTGACACTTAGGAGTGAAACAAGACGTAGGGAAGGTACAGAGGAGGGTCATAAAACTTGGTAGGCGCTGCAGTGTTTTGTGCCAGCAGTTGTTAGAAAGGTAGGAGTCCACACCAGGAAAAAAAAAATAGCACTTGAGCCCTCTTGGCTTTGGAAAGGATGCAAGTCAGGGGGGAGATAGCAGAACAAGCAGGGAGGCGCAAGCCATCTGGCACCACATTTGCCTTCTCTCAGAGACGGCATAACTCAGCTCTCAAGGAGACCGAAATGTAAACACAGCCGAAGCAGGGCACAACAGGAGCTCTTCTTCCTTCATGTGGCCCACAATTGGCACATCTTACAGTGATGGTGTCTGACAGGCTTGTGAAAGGATCAGGGAGGCAATGAAGAACAGCAAGGCCAGGCAAATGCAATACTGAAGAAGTGCCTATTGTGGGTGTTTGAGGGCACAACCAACCTCCCGAGTCAAGAAGGGATCTTGAGACAGAATAGCTGTTACAGAGCCTTCCTCCAAGGTGATAAGCAACAGGGAACATGAAAAGTTGGTCCCAAACTAGATTAACTGTTCTGGTACTGTGGCAAAACTCTTCCTGCATCTACAGTTATCATTTGCCCAGGAGAGCTCCTTTGGATGCAGAAAGCCAAATTGTCCAACGAATGTCACTTCTCCAGCTCACAGCTGCGGGATGTCCACCCACCACTAACATCCATGGCAGCACCACTGAGAATCTGAACTGACTGCACACTAAGGAAACTCACCACCAGTCTGCTGTCATGGCCAAACTGCAGTTACAAGGGAGTGAGCTGGGAGGAGAGAGCCCAGAGACAGAGATGGTGCTGGCCAGAAAAAATAAGCCCGTTAGGGCACATAACCCCCATCTTACCTGTTTTTCACGTATCTGAGGAAATCAGGGTGAACCACCAGGTATTTGTCCATTGTGAAATCCTCATCGAATCTCTCCCGGGGATTCTGCCTAAGGACATGAATGGGGAGACTGAAGACAAGCTCCTATATTTCATCACAGCTGGAAAGCAACCACCCTAATGCACTTGGTGATAAGAGAAGAACCACAAGCACTGTTAAACTACACCACTTCCCAGATTATGTGCGTTGCAGAAGAGAGCAGGGAGGAGAGGAAACAACAGGAGACAGAAATATCAAAAGTGTGTGTGTCTATAGGCAAGGATCAGTGAAACCAGGTCACCATGAATGGACCATCAAGGCAGACAACACCATGTGGTCATCCCAGGAGACCACAAAGCTTTCTCCAAGCTCTGGCCACACATCATTGAAATCAACCACTCCTGGGAAGGAGATGTATTTGTTACAGCAGTGCTCAGAGCTGGGGAGGAAATCAGATAATTCTCCAGATAAATTTGCAAGGGGAGAGAGGCTTTAACTTAGCTTTACCCTGGCTTGCAATTCAGCAGAGCTGAGCACTGGGGAGAGGAAGACAGCCCAGCAGAGAGCTCCAAACCAAAAGGTATACAAGATGGGGCCAGTTTGTTTTACACGTACTCGTTCAAGAATCCTTTCCTGATGTCCTTGTTCAGCAGAAGAGCCTTCAGCCACTCGTAGTCTCTAGCTCCCTCCAGGAAGTGAATGTATCTCACATGCTAAGAAAATAAAGTGAGCGTTTTAACGCTCTTTAGAACAGCACAAGAGAGAAGCTTCCTTTAAAAATGAAAAGCAAGCAGGCATCTAGGCTCACTGAGTTTCTTGGACACACCTCGTCAGTCTGTAGTTTTAATTATCCCACAGAAGCAGTGGAGATAACACCTAATGTCCAGCTATTTCTACAGCCCGAACAGCTGGGGTAGGACTGGTGCAGCTGCCACTGCAAATACTCACTGCGAGCCAAGCCAATGCAGGTTCCCTCACCAAGGGTAATTAATGCTAAAGCACCAGCTCAGCCCCTTTGCTCCTCATGCACGACGAGATTAGAACTGAAGGCTACAGACTAAGAGCATCCCATCAAAGCTACGCACACATATAGCATGGACTGGACTTACTTTTCCCCGTGGGATGTTGCTGAAGCCCCTGTACCCCAAGATCTGGAGAGAAGACACCAGGGAGAAGGCTGTGAATCCATAAAAGGAGGTTTTTGTTCCCACATCTTTTTCATAACCTTTGATTACAGCCCCGCTCACCCTGGCCATGGAAATCAAACAGAGGAGCAGACTTAGCAGGTGACCATTGAAAACCCTCACATCCATGTTTATAACAGGAAAAGACAGTGTTAGTCTGGATGAAGGGAAGATTAAGCCCATCTGAGCTCTTGATCTGCTAGAGAGCCACTTCCCCCTGCTTTGGAGATGGCTCTTTATGGCTCTTTTTGGAACTCAGGCTCTTCCTGGGTATTTAGGAACTTTCTGATTCCTGTTTTGGTTTTTCATCTCCTCCTGCATCAGTTACTTTGGCATTTCAGAGTCAGTGCAATACTAGAAGATATGAAGTTATCCACCTGTAATGAATGATCTGCCAGCCAGAATAAGCGAGCTGTGTATCTTCTAAGAAGGAAGCCTGCCTTACCGGAAGACGTAGTCATGGGAGTCAATCTCCTGGCCCATCCCAGAGTTATTCAAAATTCCTCCATTCCCCACGACAGCACAGCTGATGCATGTTGGCGCGCTGCTGTTGCTGTTGGCCAGGAGCAGCTGCTGGTGGGGTTTTGGGGGCAGCAGGGACGTGACCTCCTTCACTACTGTAAAGCAAACACAGTAGAGAGTTAGCAACAAAAGCCTTTGGGATGGACAGAGTAAAACCACCACAGTTTTCACCACGAGATCCATCTAGCCTGAAGCCTTGGAGATGCTGCAAACATCCAGCTAGTGGACATAAGGGAGCTTCATGGTACCATCCCGACAGGCCCTGAGGTACTCACGTGAATAATTCAGCTCCATGAAGCCATAAGGAGGTGCAAAATGCTCCAGGCGGTTCCACTCGCTGTCATTGAAGTACCTCTTGTCTGTGAAGAGCGTGATGTTGGGCAGGAAAAGATCCCGCAGCCAGTCAGACTTGGCAGCGTTGGCCTTCACAGATTCAGAACAAGTCTTGAAAAACAAAAAGAAAACAATAAGGGCTGATGAGCAGGGAGCTGATAAACCTGACTGAGCACCAGTGCTCCTGTGCCTGTGTAGGAGAGTATCGGAAAGCAGCATGGGAACTCCAGTGGTACATCATCCATCGCCTTCAGTGTCCCCATCATCATGTACATGAGGCGTCATTTCAGCACTCCATCAAGAGTACGTGCTGGAAAGTCATCTACATGAAAGTCAAGGTGACTCCCTTCAGAACAACAGGCCTACAATTCTCAAGTATTTTACTGGCTTAAGGCCTCATTAAACAATGAAAATTAATACCTGTAGTTAGTCTAATATAAACATGCCCAGTAAGGCCAGCGGTCTTTATTGGCAACGCACATCACAAGGTCCTGATCTCAGACTGCACATGAACAAACACACTGAGGAACATGTGATGTCAGATCACCATTATCTCTCCCTTTAAAGATAAGAGGAGGCATGCAAATCACTCGTTCAACATCGTAAATGTCGACTCATAGAGAAGCGTGCGGCTGAGAAGGGAATCCAGCTTTTCCTCTCCAACAAGAGGGGTCTCGTTGCAGCTGCTAAGAGGCAGGCTGCGTGTGCAGAGAGCAAACAACTCCACTGCATGGCATTCCCACTGCGTCAATTCGGGGTCTGCTTTCTTAGACATTTTCCACAAATACCTACTGAGAGACAAAACAGGAGACCAAGTAGACCCATGTGCCCGGCTCATATCCCTAGCAGCGACCAGACTGCGCTGCCAAAGGCTCGCTGTGCGCTCCACAGCTGAGCTGGGGGCTAAGCAAGGGACGAGGATGATTACCCAGTCGCAGCCTGTCACAACAGGAGTGCAACCAGAATAACATTGTGGAGGGTTTCACGTTGGCATCATTTCACTTGCAGCCCATTCCATGTCCACAGACAGGGACGTTCCCTCCCTGCTCAAGCTGCACTTTGTACTGTCTGAGGCTTGGTACTTCTTGTGCCTCCCCAGCTAGAATGGGTCAACACCAGAGGAAATAGGGAAATATCTGATCGTGTAGGAAATGAAGGATTTGGGAGTTCTTCTAGTGACTCCCTCTGTCTGAAGAACTAGGGACCAGGTTTAGGAGTGAGACCCAATATGTGACATCTGGATCCACATTTTCACTCAAGACACTTCTGCAGACATTTTCTCCTCTCTTCTCTTCTGAAGAAGGGTTTTCCCCAGTCTCAGCTGTTCTGCACATCCAGATGTTCTGTGGCCCCAGTGACATGGGAGGATGTTTTCAGCTTCCTGCTGTAACCTGTTGTCTTCTGTTTCTCTGCCAGCTCCTGCTCTGCTCTTCTGAGATAACTGCATGTGCTCTGCAGCTCATCAGATGAGAAGACAAGAGCATCTGTTAGATGAGCAGGATCCTGGTGACCAAACACCACCGTGTCTACACGCAGTAACACTGGGCAGGAGGGGTGAGGTACTGTCTCATATGGCATATGCAATCTTAGCCATGTAATTCACCCACTCCTGTTTGTATTCTGGTCGCCTAGAGATCACAGGGAGCCCAAGAAGAAGAATGCACATCCTGCACCCCAGACTGGATCATCTACCAGACCCTTCTGCAGTGATTCAGTCAGGCTGGGCCAGTGTGTGAGCTCAAGCGTTTAACAGCCAAGTTCCACATTTAATAGTCACAGATCTTTGGATAACAGAGGCATCTTTGGGGACAGCTGCTCCTCTCAAGCAACTCAATGCCACACAGAAGAGCACAGGCCATGAGCTCTGACAAAAGGGCCAATGGGAAACAACATATAAATGCCAAAAGGGAGAGAGAACTCAAAAATAAACCACAATAAATAAACAAAAATCACCCTAGGGCTTTTTATCAACCCAGTTCTTCTGCTCTCTGAACGTCTCCCAGGGCATCCTGGGCACCTTAGGGTTGGGAAATAGGATTATTTTTTTCCAAGAGTAGCCCCTGCTCCACCAGGAAAGGTCTGAGCAGAACGACATGGTGCCTGCAGCCCTGACAGTCCCCCAGAAGAACATCTACATTTGCTTTAACACCACCAGAATGACACATGGCAATGGTGGAATATTGTGGCACTGAGAATTTAAATAGGCATATGGCTCATCTAAGACCACAGAGCTAGAACAAGTGTTCCCATCCTACAACCTCCTCCTTCCTCCCTGAGCACACGAGCAGTGTGTAAAGGCCATTTACACCCACGTATTATAAGGACCTTCCCCACTTTAGAGAGGTTACCTGCCTGGCCAAGCCTTCCAGCAGCAGGGGTGTCAAGGAAAACTGTTCTGTGTAAACTTTACAAAGAGTTACCAGCATCAGATGGGGGACAGAGACAGTATTGTGCACCACAACCTGCTCCATCTGCTTGCTGAGTACTTTGCTACGGCTTACGACTTTCCTAAAGGCCCTGTTCTTGGACCCGAGCAATTATGAGATGCTCAAATTCAATTTTAAATTAATTTAAAATCCTCATAGCTACAAAGGAAAGCTCAAAAATACGGTTCAGTTTTGGTGCAAAACAGAAAAGAAAAAGGCAGGCGTTCAATTCCATGCCTGTTAAGACAACCTGATGGTGGGCACCAGAGTAAACATTTCAGAAGATCACATCAGTAACAGGATGCACACAAGAAGAGATGATTGTGAGAACTAACCTACGGAACAACACTCCCAACATACAGGATCTGTGGAAAAAGAAAATCCAACAGCTTTGAAGCTGAAACTGAGCAAGTGCTACTGCCTTGACAGGCACAACACTATCATTTGAGATCCTCACCTTCACCTCTACCAAAATACTTTACCTGTGCTGACCAGGCCTACAGTTGTTCCTCTTTAACAGAAGACCAAAGCAAGACTCGTTGAATGCCAGATCTGTTATGAATGATTTGCTCTGCTGTGACAATGGTTCAATGCACAGCAAGAAAATCCTAGATTGCAAGCCAGAGTGCTGGGACCACCTGAGGTATGGAGCTCTCAATGGGTAAAGAACCTGCCTGCTCACTAGAAGCCTGTAGATAAAGTGTGGGAAAGATGAACCAACATCATTTGGGAAATCCTCTCCCTCTCGTTGATAATAAACCACAAGAACAGTAAAAAATGTTACTTTTTAACCATCATTTCTCCAATGGGGCACACATACACATGGTTGAATTTTCACCAATATTGACAGAAAACCTTAAAGGTGGGAGCGGTCCCCACCCTACTGTCACCAAAGCAGGCAGGCACACACCAAGCCTCATCTAACCCTTTTTTTCTTTGACCTTATTTTGACTTTAATACAAGCAACTAACAAAGGCTCCATTCCTGGGCACTGAGACCCTCCTCACCGTCACTGCCAGCATCATTCTTCACAGCCCAGCCCAGCACAAGCATCCCTGCTGCCCCACTGCTGCCAAATTTCGACATCCTTTGGTACATATGTGCCTGCAGGCACATGGAGACATTCCTCTTCCTGCTTCCTCACAGTGATCCTGCCTGTTTAATTTGACTGGGGTGCATAAAACAAAGATCAAGGCAAATCTGGGGATTGTAAACCCGAGTCTTCATAGGAATGCAGATGTTTGGTCTCCCAAGAGACGGGACACCTGTATGAAGGCTGTCATTCAGTGCCACACACCTAATGCCTGCCCATGGGCACTGCAAAAGCAACTGCAACTCTATTTACCTTCTGGTGATACGTCACGGGGAATACACATGCTGCACTGTGTGCCTAAGTCCCCAGTGAAATATATCAAGGCACCTAAGAGTGGGAGCACCTTGTAGCACATCTAGGAGAGATATTTTCACCAGCTTCTAATGCACCTGAGCTCCAGAAAGGGCTGCTCGGGCTGACTTTCAAAGGAACCCACAGAAATGTGTGCAATTACAGTAAGTTCCCATATCAGAGCATGGTGGAGGACTGGACAGGTTGAGTTGTACATATTGGTCTCCCTCTCTGGGTCCCAGAAGCAGCTGCATATACCAGTGATTTGGGATCTACCATCTTGGAGATCATCCTCAACTGCAAAGGGCACAAATGCCCAGGGGACAGCAGACAAGGAGGTCAACACGGAGGTATCGTCCTTGGTGAACACCTGTGGTCATCACACCTACGGTCATCACACCTACCGATGGTGGAGATGAGTTGTCCAGCAGGTACTTGTCCTCAAAATCCCACTGTGGCTCAGACTTGAAGTCAGCAGCCCTCAGTTTCTTCTTTTCCATCACTGCAGCAGCCCCAGGAACAGAGGTTACAGTTTTCACTGGTGCAGGAGGCTCTTTTGGCTTTGCTTGGTCTTTGGATACGTTGTTTTCATGAGCTCCCTTCACTCCAGAGGATGGTTTCACTGTTGTCTTCTCCTTGGCTCCCTCCACCGTGGGAAGTGGTTTCACTATTGTCTTTTCCATGGCTTTTTCCAACCCCGGGGCTGGTCTCACTGTTGTTTTTTTGTTTTCCTGAACCCCAGGGACTGTTTTCACTGTTGTCTTCTTGATTTCCTCCAAGCCGGGGGGTGATTTCAGTGTCACGTTCCACTTGGCTTCCTCCACTCTGGCAACTGGTTTCATCATTTTCTTCTGCTCCTCCTTTCCTTTCCATTTTGGTGTCCTCTCAACCACATCTTGTTTGGGTTTTGGGATGTCTCTCCCCAAAGTCACCTTTAAAACCCTCCTTGAGTTCCCATTATCAGAACAGTTTAAACCCTGCTGCTCTTGGGTGTCCATTTGTAGCTCATCTGGGGCACGTTGGAAAACGCTCAGTTGCCTGAATGAAACCAAAGGAAAAGCAGACACATCACACACACTTTCTATTTAACACTGAACGCCTTTTAGCCCATTTCTTTAGAATCCAAGTCCCTCTCTGTGCTCCAGAGCAACTGCTTCATACGACCACCACACTCAGAGGACTTGCCTTGGCAGCTGCCCCCGAGTGGCTGCAGGATGCTGTGTGAATTCAATTTCATTTTCAACTTTGCCACTGAAGTGTTGTCCAACTTCCCACACCGTTCTGGCCCAAATGCCACTTATCTCCCCAAGTAAGTAAATCCCAGGGGCAACTACACTACTCTTCAGCACTTGGCTCATGGAACATCCCCAACCAGCAGTAACAGCAAACCAGCACAGAACAGCTTTGCCCAGCACTGGGCAGGACCCCTGGCAATGTCCCCAGAGCACTGTAAGACCGTTCTGGAGATCCTGCGTTCAGGACACGGCACACACCACGGAGGCAGCCATCTGGCTCTCTCCTTTGCCAGCAAAGCCAAGTGCTTCAACGACAGAGCATGGAAGTCCTGCAGAATTCAGTAAGGGAAGTCTGATAAGAAGGAAAATGCACTCCTTTACCCCGTACATCGCTTCTTGAGCATTTGGGGCCACAAGGCACTTTCTCCTCTCTTCCTCCCCCTTGGCCAGCTAACACAGTGGCATCACTCAGCACTAGGCAGGTACCCGTGTCTTAAGGCAGGCGCTTTGCTGCGACTGAAATACACTCTCAAGCTTAAAAATGTAAAATCTCTGCATTTTCAGCAATTCAGAGGTGCAGGCAGGTACAAGGATGTCACGGGAGGATACAGCTGCCAACAGCAAAGGAGCCACCTGCAACGAGACTAGGCTGAAAACCAGAAAAAAAAAAATAATCAAGGCAGAAGTGGCGGGTTTTTGTCCCCGACATTCATTCTTGGCGGCACATTGTTGGAGGGTGGAACAGGAAAAAGGAAAGTGAAAAATTTTCTGCAGCTGAGCTTTTATGTACAGCAAAGCTTTTCAGGATAAAGCGGCGGAGTTGAGGCAGCCTGATTTCACACAGACTCCCCCCGTGCATGACGCATTTGTTTGGGAGAGCTGCAGATTGCTTCCGAGGTGATAAACAGGGGGAAAAAAAGCACCTCTGCAGATAGCAGGCTGTAGAGAACAGCTCGGCTGCTGCTGAAGCTTCAGAGCGGTACGGCGTTCATTAAAGCAACTCGGAAATTATCAACGAAGGAAGCTTTTTAAAATCATTTGGTGCCAGATAAATACTCGAACCTTTCCAATGCTATCTCAAAGCAACAAAGCTAAATGGCCTATCAATGGCCTCATAATTGTTAGCCAGATTCAATGAAGAATGCAGCAGCTGCTCTCTATCACAGAGCTTCACTTATAAACTTGCATTGCTGTTTACTGCCTGGTAAGAGGACAGATTTTACAAATACACTGTAAGGAAAGAGAAATTTGGTAAAATAACTCAGGCAGATCTTAAACGCCTGGAGGATCTTCTGTTGTATTTGGAAGAGAATGTTTAAAATTTTGAAATTAAAGGGCACAGAACAAATGAAACAGGACAGGATGAGAAGCCCTCCCTGCCCCAGACTTTCCATATTCACTGTCTCGCAGGGCACAAATTCCACCCCAGCTTTCTTACACTTTAAATTCAAATACCACGCCCAGCACACAGAGACCAAAATGTCCCTTTCACATCCAAAACCTTGCTCCCTGCAGTCAGACCCACACGGCCAGGCACTCCTGTATCCTCCCGTGACATCCTTGTACCTGCCTGCACCTCTGAATTGCTGAAAATGCAGAGATTTTACATTTTTAAGCTTGAGAGTGTATTTCAGTCGCAGCAAAGCGCCTGCCTTAAGACACGGGTACCTGCCTAGTGCTGAGTGATGCCACTGTGTTAGCTGGCCAAGGGGGAGGAGGAGAGGAGAAAGTGCCTTGTGGCCCCAAATGCTCAAGAAGCGACGTACGGGGTAAAGGAGTGCATTTTCCTTCTTATCAGACTTCCCTTACTGAATTCTGCAGGACTTCCATGCTCTTGAAACTCAGACACCTGGTCAAAGCAGCTCATCCAATTTCAGGCCCCCGAGTCCATCTGGCAAACTGAAGAAGTTCAAGGATATTTAGTGTCATCTTCCTCTGCATTTACAACACCCTAGGACAAATACAGTATAAAGCTATAAAGCCATGAAACTGCTGCTTTGTGTATTTTACAATGCATATAAAAGTTAAGGAAATGGAACTGACACCCAGATACCCATCTACAGCTCATGCCTAGTTGTGTTTTACTTCAGTTGCAAAAATACGGATACTTCCATTATGTGAAACCACAACAGAATGGAATGGCTTCGAGCCATTCTCATCCCAGTTCTCAGCCCAGCTCTGTGATCCAGGACAACTCACAGCACCTCTCTATGCCTTTCCCTTCTCTTCATCTCCCTTGGGCAGATTCCAATCTCTCCAAATTGCGAGCTGTCCTCAAGGTGCGGTCTGAAGTCTCTGGAGCTGAGTTAAACTGATGTCACCTCCAGAAGAGATGTTCCCAGCGTCACCACTCTCATCTGACCCCACAGCATCAGCCCAGAGAAGTCCAGCTGAAAACTAACCCCCCCCCCAAGAGAAGCCAGATGAGCTCATCAGGAGAACTGGGAGCACATGAGAGGTGGTGGGGAGGCTGGGGGGGGATGTTTCCTATGCACAGCACAGAGCACCAAGACCTAAGAAAGCCACACTTTTAGCAGGAAAAGCTCAGATACCTGCTGTGCTCATACAAGGAACTGCTTCCTGCTGACAATGCTGGAGAGATTTCACCGCAGCCTACACTGCAACTCTCTCCACACCCATGCTAGTAGGATTTACTTAACCATTTATACAAAAAGTAATATCTATCTTGACCATGTCTGAATGACATTGGTCTCCCAGTATGCAGCATATTTATATTAGGAACCAGATGCTAAATTCACTGTAAATTCGAAGGAATGCCACCAAATTCCATGTCCAGCAACGCAATGTGAGCTGAATGGAGTCAATGTTGTCCCTCTGGAAGCCACCAAGAGAAGTGCATACTATGTAGTGCTAAATACTAAGTATTCATACACTACATATTAATACTTAGTATTTAAATACTAAATATGAAAACATGTAGCATCACTGAATCACAGAATTGTCAGAGTTGGAAGAGACCTCTAGAGATCATCTAGTCCAGCTCCAAGGAAACACTAGAAACCAGTGATCCAGCAGGAGCAAGTTTTCGACTGTGGATCTTCCAACACTGTGCTTTGACTGTACACAACATGGTCTGCTAGGGCAAAGCGGTCATCTGACTCAGAGCAGAAGTGAGAGGTTCAGGGTGAAAAGACAGGGAGAGAGAGAAAGCAAGCGAGCACAAGCCCTCCATCCTGACAGTGCATATCACAAGGAAGCAGGTCTCTTACCTTAAAATCTTTGCCTTTGACAAGCCAAAAAAGAATTTTATATTAGCAGTGAAAATGCAGAAGTTTATTAAAACAATGAGCCAAATGAGGGCTCTGGGAATTTTAGGAAGCTTTCTCCTGAAAAGCCACATGGTGAGATGCCTGAGAGCAACTGCAGCACCACGGCTGCTGCCCAGAGGTGCTTGCCAAGCAGGGCTTTCCAAATGTGTGTTGAATGAGTGGGCTGGTCTTTTCTCCGGATTTCCCTACAATAAGGTGCACACCCTCTCTTACAACATTCTCCACACACAGATCCAATTTCACAGAAAAGACAGTGGCTTTGCACTGCTCCCATCTATCACCCAAAGCTTATTGCAACACGGAGTTGAGGAAGAAACACCTTTTACAGCAAACACTGGACGTTCCCTACATTTCCCTGAATGACAAGTGTAAGTGAAAGAAGTGTAAGAAGGAAAACCTCGTCTAATCTCCTGTAAGCATCACTGGGAACATTTGTGTGAATTATGGTAGCAGCCATAGTTAAGAGTCAAAGAAATTAGCTTTCAGACTGCTACCTGCCCAAGGGCTCAGGCAAGATCCTTGGCATAACCATAAACAGATCTTTATTTTCTTGTTCATAGCTCCAATCCAGAAGCAACCCCTGCCCCCAAAAGCTGATGGCTAGATACACATCCGTTTTAACCTGTGATTGCTTTGAAACAAGTCAGACTCCTCGGAAATCCACCATAGAACAGAGGAGTTTGGTTTTAAAAGCAGATTAGCGTTTGGGTAAGGCATTAGAGGACCAGTCCCCTCCCTCTCTAATAAAGCTGACCTGCCTGTAGGGCAACTGGAAAAAATTGAGCGTTTCGCTTGTCTGAAAGATGCCAGCTCCATCACCATCCATCCCTGCTATTGCTGACAAACTCATGACACAGGCTTCCCTGCAGCTCAGGTTCCCCAGCTGGCTCAGGAGCCACCTCAGTGCCAAGCTGCCTGCACCGATAGCCACAACACACACTCTTCAGCTGCTCTCCTTGGTGACCTCTCAGTCAAGCACCAGCTCTGGGATTAGTCTTTTACTTTTGAACCCTTGCTCCATCACTTCATGGGGATCACTGAGTAGCCAGGAGATGACAGCTATGTCAGTTCACCACCAAAAGAAGGGCATGGATGGATTTGAGTCTGTGGCTAGCTGCAGGATTTAAAAGAACTGTATCACCCTGGTAAACCCCACAGCACCTTGAAATTCAGTTTGTTTCAAGGAAGCATCTAATAGATCTGAATTTTTATTCCACGTAACATGCCACAATGGAAAGACAAGACAATTGCCTTCTGCACTACTGCTCTTAATGCCCAGTGCACTAGTTCACAGAATCATGGAATTGAGTTGGAAGGGACCTAGAGATCATCCAGTCCAACTCCCCTGCTCAAGCAGGGTTGCCCAGAGCACATCCCTCAGGACTTCATCCAGGTGGGGCTTGAAAAGCTCCAGAGAAGAAGACTCCACACCCTTCCTGGGCACCCTCTGCCAGGGCTCTGGTACTCTCACCCTAAAGAAGTTTCTCCTCCTCTTTGAATGGAATTTCCCATGTTCCAGTTTGTGCCCGTTGCCCCTCGTCCTGTCACTGGGAACCACTGAGAAGAGTCTGGCTCCATCCTCCTTCAACCCATTCTAGACACTTGTGAGCATGAGTAAGGTCTCCCCTCAGCCTTCTCTTCTCCAGGCTCAAAAGTCTCAGCTCTCTCAGCCTCATCAGGGAGATGCTCTAATCCCTCCAGCATCTTTGTTTCCCTTATTTGGGTTTTGTACAGGCTTTGCTCAAAAAGAATGTCAGTTAAAGGAAACCTTCCTTAATGCCATGCATGCATGAAAGGCTCCAGGGGCAATGAATCTCTGCCACAACCCCAGGAGTTTGCACTACACCTGATTTTGCCATGGGCACATTCAAACCCAGGATACATTGCTTCTCATTGACAGGCAGCACCTGACAATCTCTCTCCCCGTCCCAAGTTCCACAATACGTTTCTCATCCTCTCCTCTTGATGACAATCAGTGGTCTGCCTGGAGACTGATCTCTGGCAGCCCAGAACACATCTCTCCACCAGCAGAAGGAAAAGATAGCGGAGAGGAAGACCACCACCGGCGAAACACTTGCCTGTACCAGTAATGCAGTTCTACATGCTACAGCAAAGGACTATTTTAACTCATGGGGAGCTGTTAACTATTAACCCTGACAGCTCAAGGGCAGATGGTCATATTGCTTTTTGGCTCATAGGCTCCTTTTGCACAGCTCCTTTAAGAGAAATGAAGCTCAGATATAAAAAAAGCTTCTGAGGACAATATCTCAAATCTCACTCACGCTGCTACTGACTACCCAGAGAACTGAAGATGTTTGCTCTAAGTTACAGGAAAGCCAGTTTCACACCTGACTCATACCCCTTCACACAACACAGCAAAAAGCTGTACATGGCTCAGCAGCACCTGCATTTCTTTAGTGCCCATACATCCTGATGAGTTACTCTCTGGATTTAAGTGGGTTACCAGAGGACCCAGGAGAGAAAAACGGAAGAGTAACACAGGTTTGAAAAGCCCTTGAAAAAACACGAGGGGAAGTTGTTATTCCAGGATAAAACCCTGCCTCCATCTACAGCAAAACTTTTCGCTATTGCTCAAACCTTGCCTAGGATCACAGGAGATACGCTGAGATAGGGATCAGCCAAAGGTATTGCCAATATTCCAGGACAACCCTCATTAGCTCCAGGCAATTCTAGAGATGTAGAGGACAGGTTTGGGTGTGCAGCAGAAGTAGCAACGTTGTGCCCACAATATCTCCAAGAGGACATTCTTACAGGAGCAAGTATCAGTCTCGAAGCACCGATACACACCACACACTGCAATGGCTTCATTTCAGCCTCTTCTTTCAAGTCCTTCAGGCATACTGCTTGGAAGAAGCTGCCTGCATGTGAGCACAAGGCTTTCGTTGTTAATAGGATCCCAAAGGGAAATTCTAGAGGCAGCAAACATTTTCTTTCAACCTCCTCCACCTAACATCACTGTGAAACCTAGAACCACAAGGGACAGCAAAATTCCTCCTAGCAGAAAAAGCGAGCTTTCCTTGATTTTAAGGAACCATGCTGGCAATCGTGGAGAAAATCTGTAGTACTCCGTATTCAGGAAAGGCTGCGCTTGGGGGAATATCCAAATCTCTGGCAAGCACATTTGCCAAAAGCAGCCTCGCTGTGACAACACACAGCTTTTCATCTTCATGGTTTAAGGAAAGAAAACCTAAAACCCCTACCAGAGTACTGCCTTTCACTTCCTTGGAGTACTATTTCATCATCCTCCACTGCTGGAATCAGCCTGTCCGAGCTCAGGCAGCCAGGCTGGCTAGCTCAAACACAAGGTCAGATTGAGAAATGGGGATGTCTTTTAACTCCTCAGGGATGGTCTGGTGCAAACTGAGGCCAAGAGCAGAGCTGCTCCCCTGTAAATCTCTGTAAGAAGTATGATTCCTAGGATACACAGGAGGATGGCAGAGGCCTCCCAGCCCTCTGACAGGCAGATACCAAGTGAAGGCTGCACCTAACACAGGGACTGGCAACCTCTCAAGGGCCACAGGTCAGACACCAGCCTCCTTTTCCAAAGGAGAGGTTTTCCACGTCTCTCTGACCATCCTACCAGCAATCCCAGGAGATGTTGCTTCTCTCAGCACAGAGACCCTGCGCCCAGTACTGCTGCTCTGTGTTTAGTGTTTCCACCTACTGACATCAACACCCACACCAGAATGTCTATTTATTGTTGTGAAAACAAGACCTGGGTTTTTTTTAAGCAAACTCCACCTGGGACCATCAGCTGAAGGTGGTTATCTGTTAGTTCTTTTCCATCTCTAACAGTCCATTTAATTCCACATCCATTTAATTACATCCTTAGTTACATCCTGGACAGATAAATGGCAGATTTGCCTTTCTGCTTTTTGTTCATAAACAAACGTTATCTCCAGTACATCTCCCATTGTGTGTGTTGTGGGTGTTGGCTAGAGTCTGAACTATGCCAATGATTTATTTGCGTGCATGTTCTCCAAGGGGCTGTGTATCACACCTTGCTTACCTGGCCATGCTCTTTGTGTGTGCCTTCCATTCTCCCGTGACTCTGGGCTGGAGAACAGGGCATCACAAGGACAGAGCTGTTCTACGAATTGATCAAGCTTCACCGTAGGACAAACTTGTATTGCAGTGACATCCACAACATACCAAACCAGTACCTGACTAGAAGCCCATGGACTAAGGACCTGATGATGAAGCTGGGAATGTTTGGACCTGTTCTCAGTGTTACTTGGTGATAGAAGAACGAGTTTTAACAGGGAGAGAAAAAGAATGGCATTGCCTGCAGCATGCAACTGCTCGGTGGTCACGCCCGTGCGTTAGCAAATGCACGGCTTGGAAATGATAGGTTCTTGTTTTCCCCTCCCAGTTCAGTAGACATCCTCAGAAGCACAGGCTTTCAGGTTAGGAATCCAGGGGGGAAAGAGATTACAAGAGCAAACTCTGCACAGCTACTTGTCTTGCTTTCACCAAAAAAAATCCAACAGTCCAGCAGCTCCCAAGCTTGCCTTAATTACACACTTACTGGCCATCCTCCAGCAAATCCCCTCCCTTCTGCACCAAACCTTCTCTAAAAATCACCAAATAAACACCCAGAGACGACAACATTTAAAGCAAAACCCCCGCCTCTTATACCGCTGAATTTGCAAGAATACGCACAGTTTTGTCACAGAGCAAAGCCTTGGAGAACTGTGCCAAGAGGGGGGGAACAATGTGGGGTTAGTGAACCAACTGGTCTGTGTTCTCCATGGGCTGAAATGCCCCAGGAGAGAAAGAGACAGAAGATTTCATGGCTGAATGCTAGCAAGCACCTTCTCAATGTCCACACTGCAAAGCTGCAGAGAATAGAAAACTTGTTGGGTTGTTTTATTAGTGCTGTTTTGTCTGATTGGTGCCCAGCCCCACCCAACTAAAGCCCCAGTAAAGAAACTGCCTTGAATCTACATTGTAACAGTAGATTATGGGTCTAAACTGGAATATTTCTCCTCCCACATGGTAATTGGAACATAGGCAGGGTCCTGCAGCCAGCTCCCACATAGGGAGCTTGCCTGGAGCAATCACTGGGAGATGGGGTATAAACGCTCTGAATTTAGCCCTACTGCAGCTTCTGATCACTGGAACTTGTTTCAGTTCTTTCTGCAACCACAGTCACTACTGAGCATGCTCCCTATGGCCGCAGCTATATAGGTGTTAGCCTCTCTGTACTGAACGAAGCAGACCAAATCTACCATCACGCTGGTTTTCTGCTTCTGGAGCTCTTCAATGTTCACCTCATCCCGCTTAAGATGCCACACTGAAATTGCTCTGCTCCCGGCAGTCCTTTCTAAGAACACAAAGCTGAGAAGACTGATGAGCCATTTCATTTGGGAGAATTAAAAAAAAAAAAAAAAAAAAAAAAAAAAACAACCAACCATAAAAATACTCTCCCAGCAACAATGGCTGGAAACATCATCTGGAGTTACAGAGGCTGGAAAGAACCAGGGCTCCTTTATCCAAATGATTCCCTCAAAAGCCTTTTGTCTGCACCATCCCAGCAGGAAGCCCAGAGCTGACAAAACTGACACAGCTTCAGGGCTGATTTAGGTTATGGAATTTTTTTTCCCCTTTAAAATCTATTTGATGGAAAGGAAGAAAATACTATGATCCTTGACTAGGAATCTCTTCAGACAGCTGTTGCCCAAAGCAGGGCACTACTGCAGACAGGTAAGGAGGTGATTTACTAAACCCATGGCTAGCTGGCTCCCCCATCAGAAAAGCAGTCCCTCCAGCTTCTGTCCCTGGCAGCTGTCAAGAGCAGGAGAGTTCCAGGGTCCTCTAGTGCCACAGAGAAGCATAAGAATAACAAAGCCTGAATTCCTCTTCATATCCCTGACAAAAAATGCAGGCATATCTCAGCGCTTCACATCTGGCTGCAAAAATCTTTCTGCACAGATATGAATTACAGAACCACATCTATGAGAAAGTCTACTAATTTTAGAGCCAGAAGTGAAATACTTATTGCTAAAGATCTTTCCCATACTCTTCCCACTGACTCAACATCAGAAACCATCCCTCTTGACATCAGGCAGGACAAATGGGCCATTTAGCATGCTTTGGGGGGAAAAGCACTACAGGAATGCAAGATGTAAGCCTGATTCTTGAGCGGTATAATTCATTGTGTTCCTGACATACGCTTGGAAAAATGTGGCCTCACAGTACCTTCCTCTCTGTTCCTGACTGACAGATACATTGGAGAAGTTCAATCACATTTTTGGCTGCAGAAATAGCACAGCCACAGGGTCCTGTGAGAAGAAGCAAGATGGATTTACTGCTGGAAATCACATGCTTCTTTTCCCTTCTTTTTTGTCTTCTATTTAACAGTTCTTCGTTTAGATACCTAGAGAGTTCTGTGCTACTTATCTCCATCCTCCTCCTATTAACTTGACAGAGGCTTTTGCCAGCCATGGAGAGAAGGTCATTCTTTGCAACCCCAGTTGCACACCACCTATCAACCTCATACTGGGAAATCCCCAAACAAAGTAACTGGTGGGCAGGAGAGCAGCACACTCTGCTCTTGTAGTGGAAATGTGAGATCCTGGCGCTCCGGAAGGGCATGCCAATTCTCTGCTGGTTCCCCAGGAGCTGCTTAGCATCAGTTCAATTGGGGTTTGCGTCACAGGCCTTAGATCCCTGGGGAAGGACTCTCCTGTTGCACAGTCTCAGCTGGGGGCTGAGAAGATCAGCCTGTTTCTAGTAATACTGTGCAATGACATCATTCATTTACTCCCATGAGCTGCACTTCCTAAAGATAGGCTTTTCACTCCAGTGAGTGCCACAAGTGTGGCACAGAGAAGTCAGGTAGGACACACACCGGGTGTGTTTGTTCCCAGCTCTGCAGCTTGCACCTCAAGCCTTGTGTCCCTATTTTCAGTTGTCAAATGAGAACAATCAATCAGGCCTACAACAGGAACAGTCTAAGCTGTGCTGTTAACAGGATTACGGCAAATTCAGGTAGTGTCCAGCCTGTGTGCTAATCCCCTCTAGCCTGCCCTTACAGCTCTCTCCTCCCCAATGCAGGGATTTTGTACTCGCTGAGACACCACCCATTCATCTAGAACGAGTTCCGTGAAAAGCCACAGCAACAAAGGCTGGGAAAGACATCTTGAAAGGTCATCTCATGCAGCTCCAAATTTCAACAATATCTAAACCAAACCTGTGACTCCAAGCTGATGCCGGATGGTGCTTGTCTGTCTTTCACGCTTGTAGTTTCCCTCCCTCTCCCTGAGCAATCTACATCTGTGTGTTGTACCGCACCGACCATTACTGAGGGCACGCACCCCTTTTCTCCACCCCACCTTTCTGCTTGGTCAGTGTTTGAGTTCACATTTAACCCTTGATATTGTAACCGTAAGTAAACAGAAGCCCAGTTAACTAGAATACGTCATAAGAGTAAATGCACACACACACAAAAAAAGAAAATCAAGAGAAAAGGATACTGAGAGTTCCCTATTTTTCTAAGGATTTTCTATGGACTGTAGGAAATTACTCTTCTGGTGGTTTAACTCTATGGGCTATTCCGTGAAACCATACAGTAAAGCCCTCTGAGAATCCAAGAGCAAATAACAAGCTCTTGGGTTTATATACTTCATGTAATTTACCCCGAAAGCACTTGCAAATTACCTTACTGTGTTTCCTCCAGTTGATACTGAAAGGCTGAGAGGAATCCAACCAGCCGTGCTACAGGAGCACACTTTTCCAGACAGAAGGTCTCTGAAATAAACAAAAAGGAGACAGAGCAGTAAAAGGCAGTTAATCACATGATTTAGCCAGGATGGTGCCAACAATCCTGCATTTGTCCAGAGCTACATGGATATCTTTCTGTTTTTAGCTTCATCTAGACACTGGTGGCTCCACCACAACATCCTCAGAACCCTGATGGCCGAAGCCACCAGGCTCTGGCAGCTCAGGAGGTCAATCTATTAAAAACATTAAAAACAAGTGCCCCACAAACACATTCAAATAATTACACTGTTTCATGGACAGAAGTTCAGATCCTCCCTAAAAGACAATTTGTTTTGAGAATTAGCTTTATCTCACTCCTGACTCACATCTACAATACACATGTTGTCTCTTTCACTTTCAAGATAAATAGGTGGCATCTTACTTGTGGAATTTCACATGGTTTGCTATCTAATCTATCCCGGAAAAAAACAAATATTCCCATCTTGTCACATGAGTAGTCTTCAGGTTCTCCATTATCTTGTAAAACAATTTATTGCCTCAGGATTGAAGCTGGATTACAAGACAGTTTTTCCTAGAAGGCCAGTTCCTTTAGTTGTTTACTGCTCCCTGTAGAACACCATATTCAGCCAGCCTCTCGTGTCTCTTCGTATCAGCATTTGACAAGGTCTGGTTTTACAACTTCAAGTAAACCAGAAGCCTGGAATTCCATTTCTGCATAAATAAATAGTGCATGCTTCACCAAAAAGGCCATTCACTGTACATTCCCCAGCATATCTGCTACTAAACTTTGAAGTGCACCACCGGTCTGGAAAGTCAACAAAAATGGTACATTAGAGCTGCCTGATCTTGTGCCGAGGACTCTGGGGGAGATATACTCAGTCACAGATATCTGTCCTACCTGCCCACTCTGCTAACAGCACTCAAAATGCCAAAATCAAGACAGGCTTGATGGTCACCAACACCACCAGGGTTTTCCCACAGGCCAAAGTGAGTCAACCCCTGCCTTGACCTTGGTCAACACTTTTATGAACCTGGTTTGACTCAGAGCAGTCTAGGTCATCAAATTTTCTTTCAGTGCTGCAAGTGGAATTGACATAGAGAGAAGAGATGAGCAGAACTGGCAAAGAACAGACCATCCTTACAGCATCCCTACCTACATGCACCGAAACAGGGCTTTGAGCAACACACCATCAATTAAGTGACCCAAGGAGCACACTCAGCACCCCAGCACCTCTTTCTCCAAAACTAGCTGTACACGTGGCTATTTTATGATATTTTGTGCTCACAAAGAAGGAAAAAGAACGTCCTGTCCTCTGGTTGATTGGTTTAGAAAGAGAAAGAAGGTTTGTATGAGGTGGTCATGGATCACAGCTCTGTTATCCCATCTTAGGACAATGTGGTGGATCACTCTTGACTCCCAGATCCTAACCCAAACATCTGCATGTGTGAGCCCCCCACAGACATTGAAACAACCACTTTTTCTCAGCAGAGTCAGTCCCTGGGACTGTAGAGGGCAGGGTAAAGCCCACCATACTTAGATACAATCAGCAAGAAGGAGTCTGCCTCATCTCTCCTTGCAGAAAGGTGAGCGGGGACATCAAGACCATTGTCATGGGCTTGTCAGTATAAATATTATCAAACTGTCATGCATGATGCAGATCACTCCTGCGTACACAATACCTGTGTAAAAACAAGGATAACTCATTCTTTACTAATAAAACATTTGCCACAAAAAGCTATAGAAGGAGCTGGCAAAAAGTTCGGTGGGAGCCAGAGGGAGCAGGAGATGCTCCCACAGCTCCACAGGATCCTACCCAGACAAGTAATAGCACTCAGCTGCAAAGACAGACCTTGGTCATGAAGGACCCTGGGAATGGAGGGGATTCCCAAGACAGCACTTAAGCTGGAAACCAGTATGAGGGTACTGGATGCAAGTCCATCACCTTCTCTGCCTGGGCACCCCAAGTTTTGCGGCGATACAGACACCACTCCCCACCAGGACCAGTAGTGGAGCAGCTCCATTAACATCCTCACATGGATTATGGGGCTTCTCGTAAACCTGCAGCATCTCTGCTGAGACGATGGCTGAGCTGCAGGGGAAATAGCAAAGCATGAGAGGGGAACCATCCTAAATTTTGTTTGCACAAGTTCTCAGCCTTCGGAACAGGTAACCACTTACTAACACCACATATAGCAGGACCTTCACAGCCCCAACCGCACTGTGTCCCCAGCAGAACATTTCAGAAGTGAAAGCTTCCCAGGAGGCACTTCCCCATGGTCAACGTACAGATCCATCAGCCACCGGTGCAAAGTTTTCTTTTTATGACTCTATCACACATTCTCAGTTGCATCCACATCAGATTTTCTCCCCTCATTTTGCTCTCTGATGTAGATGTTCACCTGTGAGAACAGATCCTGGGGAAAGCTCAGGACCAGAGTCCCTTTGCGGATCTCAGGGGCAGCACAAAGGGCTGCTGGATCTTCCAGTCACCTGAATGGTGGGTTAAATCAAACAGCCAAACAGAAAACTTTCCACCTCGATGATTCTGGCTGGAGTTTAAAAAAAAACAAAAAAAACCACAACACAACACCACCACCACCCCCCAAACAACAACCGAAAACAGACCAAAAGAGTCAGTGTGCAATTTCGATCTTGAAAATAGCTGGAAGATGAAATCCCCCCCCCAAACCCCAAAGTTTTCAGAATGCGTCTGCTCCTCTCTCAGGGTCACTGGGTGGCAACTCCCCTTCTTCACCGAGGTCATTCAGCTCTATCCTGCCACAAGGACAGTGGATGAGACACACAAATCCCTTACTGCAGGACAAAGAAACACAAACTGGACAGGAGAAAGAACAGGCAATACCCAACCTACAATTTTCATGCAGTACTGCCTGAAATAAAGTCTTCTCACTCATGCCAAAAGTTGATTTAAGTGTGTGGGTGTGAAAATTTCAGCATAGTCTCTACAGAGAAAAGCTGGGGTTTCTATTTTCCACATCTGGTTTCCACTGGTCTTTCTATTGCTAATATGCAGGTAACACCCAGCAGAACTCATCCAATGGCTTCACATCACAGTGGAAAAACAAACAAAAACTAGACCATGGAAGAAGAACAGACAACATCTGTACCCAGGCCCATCAAAACGGAAGTGCCTAAACGCACATTGAGGAGATCTAACAAAAAGGCAAACCAACCAGAAAGTTGAGAGATCAATAGGAGTGAATCTCTCTCTGGGCCACTCTCACTCCACAGACTACATCTTGGAAATATCCAAAACTAGAACTCTTCCATTTTGCAAAAAACACAGCTCTGACTATTAGGACAAATGTCAGATGCTGGGACAAGCCCAGGCAGTCAGTTGTTCCACCTCCCTGCAAATCTCTTTCCCGAGGCAGTCCTGATTTATCCACCCAGCCACATTTTCAATAAGTCCCTCTTCCCTCAAAAGGTCACGGTCATCTCTGTCACCTGCTGGACTATAACGTCTCTCCTCCAAAATGAAACAGCTGGATTTTTAAATGGTCCTTGCTGACATGAAAGGACACGCTCCACACAAATGGAGTGGCAGCTAAAAGTAATTCAGGGTGGCAGGAGGGATTAGAAAGATTTTTGTGTTTCGATGGGGAACCACTACACGGAGTCCAAACCAGCTTACAATAAAATGAGACATTAAGGCATGAATCCGATGCTGTTATTCATCTGAAATCAGGACTTGCTTCATGTATTAGCCACTGCCATGCTCAAAGTAAGGTACTGTCTCTTCTGACCTCTGCTTTCCCCCCTCCAGAGTTGTAGAAGCCAGTCCCTAGTTAGTCACTCCCATGTAGACGTCCCACCAGATCAGCCCTTGAGCAGCTCAGACATGGGCACTGCAGGAGCACGGGGACTGACCAAAGCCCTGCCAGGGACACAGAACACAATGCTCTGTGCTGAACAACTGCTATCACACAGGAGGTTTCTACCTGGATTCCACAGACCAGCAACGGTCGGCAGAAGTTCTCCTCTGCTACCAGAATTGAGGGTATCTGGAAACTGAATGAAGCTGACAGACAGCCCCACAAAACTGGAAGGCACTGAAAATTCAAAGTATCACCTCTTAGAAGAGCTACTGAACCAATGTGTCCATCTTCACTTACTACAAATTAAACACTTTCACCACTTTTTTTCCCACCCTTCCATTTCCTTAAAACCAGCATCTTGAGTTAATTTCCACTTCCATCAATTATCAGTAGCAGAATGCCAACAACCTGAATCATAGGCAGAGCTCGCAAAACAATTTCACACAGGCTACTGTTATTTGTTTCCTTTCCAATAAAAGGCTGTAAGTGTTGACAAGGAAGACAAATTACAGAGGCAATGATCCACAAAATCCCCTCCTTTGTAAGGATTACAGCTCTATCTTTAAGAGAGAGTTTTAAAACAACACAATAAAAAGTTACAGGGACGCTAGAACAATATCATTAAGTTGCAAATACCTACTTCAGATCTTATCTCCTGCTACATGAGCTGATGTTGCAGGCAAACAAAATTAAAACTTAAGTCTTGTCCTCTGAAAAGGTGGTTTCATCAGAGGAACGTGTCTTTTCTTCCCCACTATGAAGTATAACCACAAACCCAGAAAACAAGCTCATCCTCCAGCGACTCTTAGCCATCCCACCGCACTTGGCTGAACCAACGAATACTCATCCTGCAGCTGAAACAAAGTTTAAGTTTTGGTGACTAAGGGATTGAAGGAAGCTTTAAATGAGATTTTTTTAAAGAAAAATTCTGGTCCTGATCAGGAAGAATTAACTGAGAAAATATGAGGTTTCCCTTCTGCAGTCATAAGCTGAGTTTAACCAGTCTGAGGAATGATGGATAACAGGTTGATCACATCATACAGGCCAGGCGAAAGATTTCTTCCTTTCTTCCTAAGGAGAAAAGGACTGTGCACTTCATTCTCCATCTTAATTCTCTCTGAAGCAAAACAGTACTTGAAGTCTTCAGTCACAGCTCTGCAGGACCTCTCTACTGTTTGCATAAAACAACAGCACCATCCAGTGGATCAACAACACTCGCTTTTCCTCTCCCACCACCTCGAATTTACCTACATTTCTATGGAAAACGCAGCATGTGAACTTTCTTCCCATTCTGAAGACTTCAGGGTTTCGTTTACCTTAGCCTTGGGGTTACTAAAGGCGAGGTGTTTCAGGAGAGTGCTAAAAAATAGCTACAAGAAGAACCATACTTTCTACTGTCAGGCAGCTTTGATGGCAGCAGCGTCACTCGCCAAGGGTAGCCTTTCCTTGCACCAGGACTGCAACCACTTAACCACTGTAGAGGAGGAAAAACTGACCCCAAGGAAGGTGAGGACTCATTGTATCTCACCCTTGGACTTTACCACTGGAAACAAGCTCACAGCCAGACACGCTGCAGAGAACCCACACGTGACCATGGGGAGAAGACACACAAGCTCCGCTGTCACGTTTGGCCCAATTCGCACAGCCAATTTTGGAGCTGTGGTGAGACTGCTTTGGATTCCCCAGGAGGATGTCGGTTGTTGGCAGTTTCATCTCCTCCTATAGCCGCGCCCCTAACGCTTTGGTTTAACGTGTGAAAACAGTCACAAACCTCACAGCAGGTTTACCATCCTCTCACAGAAAACAAGATCAATTATCCCTTTCCTTTGAGACAAATGAAGATGAAACAAACAACGCAATAACTCCTCTTGGCTAGTTTATTGCTCCCGATACAATTCAGCAGTTAACAAATGCGAGCAGCACCCAGCATTCCCAACAGCTCATCACACCATGACTCACTCACTACACATTCAGATCGCAGTGGCTGCGTTCTGACCTACTTTGGGAATTAAGAAACTGTTGCAGACGAGAGATTTTCCCTTTTAGGAAAAAAGAGTGTCCCACTGCTATTCCAGAGACATCAGCTGAGATCCAGCGATCAGACGTCTTTGAAGCACAACAGATAAAGTTTAAACAGAACAATCACAAAGACTTCCACGTTTTGCTCTGTTCCTGTCCTAGCAGCAAGCCAGGTCCATATCCATGGTGCTACCACTCCACTCTCATCTCCTGAGCTTATCATAGAAGGGTTTGGGTTGGAAGAGATCTTAAAGATCATCTCATTCCAACCCCCCTGCCATGGGCAGGGACACCACCCACAAAAAATCAAATTATATTATCAGCTTATCTTTAGGAATTCTTACCATCTAGTGCTGCTTCACATACTCATAGATCAGAATTTCTGCTGCTTCACTAGACATTTAGGGAGGACTCACAGGAAAGATCACATTCCTGAAACACATCAAAAACCCTATAAAAACTCACCTTTGTGAGAAAAGCTTTAGTCATATTGGAGAAAGGAAACAAAACTAAAACACCACCCGCTTGCCCGAAGCAGAAGGCTTCTCTTCCAGAAAAACAAGGGTGGAAAAGGCTACAATATAAAGAGGTTTATAGAAATTTGTCTCTGATCCCTTTTCATGTAATCCTTATATCAAAACGTGATTCACCAACAAAAGCATGGGTGATAATGAAGGTGAAGCTGCCTTCTTAAAACAGGAGATACTCATGCCACATGTTCACTGCTTGGTTACTACATAAATTCCCTATACTCTGCAAATTACAGAATTGGGTATTTCACTCTTCAGAGGAAATTATATTCTTTAAAATGGACTGTTATCTCATAATTTTTGACCCTTGTTCCTCCTATTCTTATGGGAATAAACTCAGCCTATTATAAATTCAGATGCTGTGGATTTAATTCCCCGTCAAATGCATATAGCCCAGATACAGTGATTAAGAGACGTGAGGGATTGGGGAGGGGGAGTGGGAAGGAGTGGGGTTTTTTAGTGTTGTAACTCCAAAGCCGGTCTGGAAACTCCTGCTTGTTCTTCTCTGGTGGGTATTAACGAGGACCTTTGTCTTTGATTCATTCTCAGAAATGCTCCACAGAAATTTATTCAAAATATTTGAAATAGCTGGCAAAAATCCCAAAACTCCCCTTGACAGCACAGAAGGCAATAAACGATGGAAAATAACCTTTTAGGTGCAAAAGGCAAAAGGGTTCACAGTGCGTATGGGGCCACCCTCTTTCCCATATATAACTATTCCCATTTCTTTCAAAAGAAGAGAGTGGAAACCTGCCTCTTCTCTGTCAGATACACTTGACAACTTCATTGGCACAATTCCTCATGCTACACCACCACCCACTTTGTCCACACTGCTGATGAACTGGACTGAGCCCAATTTACATAGCTTACACCAGCTCTAGAGAGCAAAACATAAAGTTAGCAGTTCCAGAGACAACCTACGCAAATAAGCTCATTTAAAAGCTCTGTAGAGAGTCTCCAAGCCTGAAATCCCTATGAAAACTATCTACAGAGCCAGAGAAGGGGAATTCTGCTTTATCTTTTCCCTGATTTCACCTCCGCCACCTACTAATGCTCCTTAACTAAATCATTCCAGATTTTTTAGAAACCTGGATATGGTGCTGAAAGACTGCCTGAGCTTGAATGAGAAGTGCAACATGTCCAGTAACACTGAGGATGTGGAACAAATCACTCTCATTCTCTGATCTACCCAAGATTAGATCAAGCCAACACAATCCTTATATGAAGATTAAGTGTCATAACACTAGACTACACTGAAGCGTGCATAGTGGGATGTCAGGAACACATAAATAACAGTTTTGTAATAAATGTGACTACAAAATATCTTGGCAAAGATCTCTGATGAACCATTCTTGCCAAGCATGCCAGTGGGGGCAGCAGCACACACTCGACACATTTTTAGATGGACAGAAGATTCACTTCCCAAGGCATCAGCATAAGCAGATCCCAAGACCATCACTGAATATGGACTTCCTAAAAAACAGCTTAAATCACAGTCATCTTGGCTTATCTCACTGCACTCCCATTCCGAACTCACTGAAATAAACATCCTGGCAACCTCACAGAACCTCAGCCTGGTTGGGGTTGGAAAGGACCTTCAGAGACCATTAAGCCCAACCCCCTGCCAAAGCAGGGCCACCTAAAGCAGGTTTAACAGGAATATATCCATGAGGGCTTTGAGTATCTCCAGAAAAAGAGGCTCCACCACCTCTCTGGGCAGCCTGCTCCAGTGCTCTGGCACCTTTAAATAAGTTTTCCTCATGTCAATATGGAAATTCCTATGTTCTAGCTTGTGCCCATTGTGTCCTTGTCCTGTCACTGGGCACCACTGAAAAAAGTCCGGACCCATCCTCTTGACATCTGCTCTTTAGACATCGATAAACATTGGCAAGATCCTCTCTCTGTCTTCTCCAGGCTAAAAGACTCAGCTCTCTCAGCCTTTCCTGAGAGGTTGTCAATTCCTTTGATCATCGAGCCCTCAATGGACTTGGGGTCAGATCAAAACAGGCAGGTTAACTTGGATGCCTCATAAAGCCAGATCCCAGCGGGCTGCTTACTGGCTGGCGAAGGGGTTGTATGTAGGTAAGGCCNCCTCGCCCACACGGCAGCCCACCTCACAAGCACTTTAACAACCCCCTCCGAGCGCCCAGCCCCGCAGCCGCCGTCCAGACACTGCCAGAAAGCCACCCCGGCCGCTGAGGAAGGCCTCAGCCTCTCGACTAGCCCCAGCCCACCAGTGCCCTGCCGGCAGCCACCGCCGCCATCTTCCTGCTACGCTCGTGGCCCCGCCCTGCGCGTGCGCCGCCAGGCAGGCTGCGGCATGACGTCATGCGTAGCGCCTGACGGCTAGGCATTGCGCATGCGCGCGGCACGGTAAGGGGTTCACATCGCCNATATCCATGAGGGCTTTGAGTATCTCCAGAAAAAGAGGCTCCACCACCTCTCTGGGCAGCCTGCTCCAGTGCTCTGGCACCTTTAAATAAGTTTTCCTCATGTCAATATGGAAATTCCTATGTTCTAGCTTGTGCCCATTGTGTCCTTGTCCTGTCACTGGGCACCACTGAAAAAAGTCCGGACCCATCCTCTTGACATCTGCTCTTTAGACATCGATAAACATTGGCAAGATCCTCTCTCTGTCTTCTCCAGGCTAAAAGACTCAGCTCTCTCAGCCTTTCCTGAGAGGTTGTCAATTCCTTTGATCATCGAGCCCTCAATGGACTTGGGGTCAGATCAAAACAGGCAGGTTAACTTGGATGCCTCATAAAGCCAGATCCCAGCGGGCTGCTTACTGGCTGGCGAAGGGGTTGTATGTAGGTAAGGCCTCACCTTCCTGCCTCGCCCA
>VZRU01007546.1:36003-65907 GCA_013398155.1 Pedionomus torquatus
CCGGTTACGGGGGCCTGTCAGGGACAAGCAAGGTCCGGTTTGCGTTGCTATATGGGAGCCCAGCGGGGCCGTGCGTGGCCAACGGTAAGTGGGCTGCGGCTCGCGTCTCTCTTGGCTACAGCAGCGGGGCCACTTGTCGGGCCCACTCCGGGCTCCGGCCTGGGCAGACACGGGCACCGCGCCACTCGTGTCCTCTGGTCGCCTTCCCCACAGCGGTGGGCAGGAGCCATCGCCGAGGCTTGGGTTCAGGGGAGACCGGGCCTTCACGGTGTGAAGGGCCCTGAAATACCCCTCAGCGCCCATTTGGGATCTCCCCGTCCGTGTTGGCGGCCCCAGAACTCGCCAGGGGGTAGAAAGGTTCCTCCGATGGGCCCGGCTGGCCTGCCTTCCTAGGGCCACAGCAGTTTCCTGTGGCCCTGCACCAGGCTGAAGAAAAGCATCCCGTGTTGTCTAAAGGATAGTACCCAGAAGGGGAGATCTGCTATAGGAACTGGTGAAATTTCCTGTATAAATATTGATGAGCCCCACAGGGAAAAGGAAATTAGAAGCCGGCCAGCCAAGTCAGGAGTTACCCCAGGGCTGCAGGTCCCAACAGCAGCCCCAAATGCCACTGTCCTACTGCCAGCCACAGAGTCACACAGACGTGTCCAGAAGGCTCCTTTTTATTACAGCCTTGCAACTACACACAGTGAAAACATACCTTTTAAACCCCATGGGTTTTACATGTAGGTACCACTTTGTTTCATGCCTTGTGCAGAGGCTTTTTGATTAGTTTCATTTTTTTTCTTGAATTTGAACCTTGTAAATGATGCATCTTATACCTCTGCCCTGTTACCAACAGCATCTTAACTTTAATGTGTAATGCCAGCTGCTCTGCCTCATTCAGCATTATCGTTGCTGGCATAATGTGCAGCTGAGGAGTTTGAGGATTACTTGGTTTTGTCCCCAGAAGTGTTCCTATTTAGAGAAGGCTCAAATGCAAAAGGAGAAATACAAAAATATTTTGGAAAGAAACTTTAAAGTCTACAAGACAAAGACTAAAAATCAACTAAACCTTGCCTCTCCTTTGCCCGTTTTCAAGAAGAGCTTTGGAAAAGACCCTGCTTGAAGTTTTCTGCTAGGGAGGAGTCCATTGTACAAATTTTTTACATTTCTTCCTCTGCACAGCTTGACAAAGGAAGTTGTGGCCTAGGAACAGAGCAAGCTGGCATGATGTTTCACATGAGACTCCTTTTTCCGCTTAATTCTTTCATGGTGAATAAGACAAGATAATTTTCAGACATTAAATTTAGATCAAGTCAAGACTGGTAGTAAACCAGCTTGAGCTCATAATAAATATGCCTTTACCTAAATAAAAACAACTAGAAGATAAAATTACTCTTAAAAGTCAAATAGCATAGTGTTACAGAATACACTGGTTAACAGTGACCAGATAATGAGATATTTGATTTTCCAAACTCAAAAGGATTACACAAAATAAAGCAAACCTAATCGTTTAAGAGATCATTCCCTAAAACCGGGACAGAAAATGTTGCCTCCCTTTGTCACCAGTTACTAAAACTGATTAAGTATTTAACAGGATTTCACAGGAGAGATAAGTACGCCAGAAGACATTCAGCTAAAATTAGGAATGCTCATTGATTTACCCTATCCAAACCACCAAGGGCTGGTCAAGACTGCTCAAAATACTTGATACATTCACAGCGATCTCCTAATCTCTAGTTTCTCACATCATTTTTACATTGGTAGAACAGGATCTGAGTTGGACATAACCATCCCTGTGAAAAACCCAGCAACCTTTCTGTACTACTTTCACCATGTCAAGAAGCGAGAAGGTGTTTGTGTTTCCAGGTTGAATTTAGCTGCTGTTTTCTCAGGCGTGAGGAATTGCTCGGCAAGGTCAGCCGTAACCAACTTGGATTTGTTTCAAAAACCTGGTGTGAAGGAGGATGAAGTGTTCCTTCCAAGGAGATGAGGACAGCAACTCACCTCTAATCCGAGCACTAATGCCTTTGACTATTTGTTTTCTTACTGTACGGCTGGAAGCCCCTCTGCCAAGAGAGGTTGTGCAGTCTCCGTCTTTGGAGGTTTTTCAAGACCCAACAGGATAAAGCCCTGAGTAACCCAGCTTGCTCTCATAGCTCAAGCTGCTTTGAGCAGGAGGTTGGACTACAGACCTCCTTAGGTCCCTTCCAACCTGTGTTATTCTATTATTTTCATCTACTTTACACCTGTTATCTTTGGCCTTCTTCCAATACCAAACTGGTAAAGACTAGATTTGAAAGTTCATATTTATAAAGCATGACCAGAAAAAAGTTGTGAGTGTAACTGTTTTGTGTGACTGAGACATGTCCCAGCCAGACAGAGGTAAAAATCTCTGAATGAGATGAAAATATCCCAATAGCTCTTCAAGGAGAAAACAAAATTAAAAGGGTGAGAAATTTCAAGTATTTTAAATACACATATGCATTTGCAAAATAAACTGGAACTGCAAAATAACTACCAAAATACGTTTATAGTGCTACAGCCTCCAGTGTCCTGCATAATAAGGGTCAAGGTAACTTTTGGGCATAGGCTCCACTGGCTGCAAGGTTATATATCGTACAGTCTAAGCTGCTCCTTCATGTCTCCTTCAGACATCTCTCCAAATGTGTCACTTTTTTCCTTCATGAGCCTGAAGATGGCAGCCAGCTGCTCTCTCTGCACCCTGTCAAGAAGAAAAGGAGAAGTAGGAATAGCTGATCCCCAGAAGGCAGTTTGAGCAAGAACACCATGGTCAAATGAAACACGAAGCCAAACGCAGGTCATTTTACAAGCCCTCCTGGCTGCAGGAAATCTGCCCGTGTGAGATAAGAAAGAGGTGGCCTCTGGTTCTCCTTCCTCCACCTTCTGTCTATCCAGTCCATCCTGCACGTTGCTCTGCAATTCTTTAAATGTGGAGATAAAAGGGGCTGCTTTAATGCTATCTCTGGAGTTCCTTAGGGGCTATCTAAGTTCCTCCAAGTTGCAAGATAACTGCTTGCTCCAAGTTGCAAGATAACTGGACATGTGGAATTTCATAAGATCAACGTGTCCCAATTTAGCAGACTCCATAATGAAACTGGGTGCAGCTTCATCAGGACAGCATCCTTTCATATGTAGATACAGAATAGTTCAGGAATGACTTATTAAATTGTAAATGCGTACCCTGCCTTAAAACTGGAGACCAGACTGCCTTCCAGTGCAGGCATTAATCAGCCACTGGAAGTTAAAGAGCACAGATAGAAATTTGCTTTGATTTGAGAGTTTCTCTGCCAAAGTCAAATGGTGAGATGGACTCATGTAGCCAGTCCAGCCATGAGGTGGTCCCTGTGTGGGCAGAGGCTGACCATCCAGCTCAGATTTCCATCCCTAGAAGGTTCCATCATAGATGATTACCTCCCTTCTCTCCATAACATGTGATATCCTGATTTTTCCCTAACCTGAAGCAGTTGACCATTGTTGTATGTCCTGCAGCACAAAGAGTTTTATCTGTCCCAAGACTTTATTGGAGGAGGCTTTATAGGAGGGCTTATATCAGTCATGCACCTAGTGATCATCACTCGGGGGATTCAGAAGGGTGGGCAGCACAGGAGTGTTGTTTGCTTGCAAGTAGTCCATCAACTGATGCAACTGATTTTGATGTCTGCAGAATCCTCTTTTAGGGAAAAATGAACGTGCACTTTGGCTTCAGGCTTGTTTGTTCTCATTGCCAGACCCCAACTTGATTGGGATCCGATCCCGGTATTGCCTCGCGCACCTCACACCTGACTCTCCTGTGTGAGATTAAAAGAACTAATGAGGTTGTGGAGCTTTATGGCTGTCACAAGGGAGAAGCAATTTTTATTACTTCAAGGCTCATTTTGTCCCTTGCTATTAGTTGTTCCGGTAACAGGAGGGGTAGAAATACCTATTGACAGGCAAAACCAGGACACGCTCTTTGGTTGAAAGAAGAGAGGACAGCACCAACACATCAGAAACAGCCACACCACAAACAGGATCAAGAGAAGGAGACAGTGAGGAATGAGCAGAGGAGCCTTCTCATGCTGAGCTCTCACTGAGAGGCACTTCACATTTTCTCCTCTCCTGGGCTAAACCCCAGCTGCAGCAGGAACATCAGGCTGCTCCCAGCACCGCTGCAGCAGGCGGGGCAGGAAAAAAAGCAGATCCTGGCAAAAAAAAACCCCTAACCTCTCATTTCCCAATTCTTTTCTTCTATATCAATTAAAATGTAGTTGTCTTAAGTCCAAACACATACTGATAATGATGTGGGATCTTTTGGTTATGACAGCTCTGGCCACAGGCTGTCAAACGCCTGTATTCGTTCAGCTTTTCTGTAGGTTTTTTGTGCTCCCATGAATAGCATCCAACTGCCCTTTCTAGATGACACATTTCCAGTCTGGTGTGGAGAAATTCAATACACAGCTCAGCCTCTCCTGTCTGAAACGCATGCCAGCTGGGAGTGCTCCACACCGGTCTGCATCCCTTGGCTTGTTATTCTCACAGACATTAGCATTGCCGAATCCTCCCCAAAGCCCCATTTCCTTGTCTCCAAATCAAAATCACAGACAATACTCACTCCTTTTTTATTTTTAAGCACAGCATCAATGGATTTAGGCTCTCCCTTCAGCTTTAAATATCATGACTGTGCATTTGAAAAACAGGAATAAAAGAGCTGTTACTGCTGTTACTTCTCTGTGCAGCATCATCTAAAGCAAAGGGGGAGCAAAGAAAGATAAACGAGAAAAGAGCCTGAGAAGGAAGAGTAAGGTATCAAAACATGAAAGCGATTTCCAAAAGGATCTTCTACTATCAAAGGTGACTTTGCAAATCAACTCTAGTGCTCCAGGTTGGTTTGTTTTCTTTTTCATTATTTCAGATCAAAACTACTCCGCTCAAAAGTAAAATCATTCTCTCTTCCCGCAAGCGCTGTCCTCAAAACTATTTGGATTCAGGAGGTCAAACAGAATTTTAGTTATTGCTGACAAAATAGATTAATTAAGGATTTCCAAAGCAGCATAATTCTTCTTGATATGCAATTGAATTTGCATACTTAACTCCCTTAGGCTCTTTTGAGACATTTCAGTCCAAGAATTTTACAATTAACTGGAGGTTTGGGGCAGTGAGCCTTAGGTACGTTAAAGGAGATTTCTGTTTCATGAACAGCTCAGCACCCGTGTTCACCCCAGCTGAAATCCTGGGCAGAGCTCTGCTAATGGGGAACGCTGCTAATTGTTCTGCAGCCAGGCAAAACCAGGATCCTGCTGCAACACTGCATTGCTCCAGCAGAAATTAGGGAAAACCCCTGATTTTTGCCACTACTCTGACTCTGTTGTTAAGGAAGACAGTGGAATCATTTATGGGTTAAAAGGCAAGGGAGGGCAGAATGTACCTCTCACCTAAAATCCACTTTTTCAACACAGATCTGTTGAGAAAGATGTTACAAGCTGCTGGAAGCAGGGAGAACAAGCACAAACCAAATAAACTATTCAAAGGTTTATTGGACCAAACAAAGGCAATTTTTACAGATTCAAGCCACTAGAATTACAGTCCTTTGTGTAAGAGCCACCATCAGGTATAAAACAAACAAACAAAACAAAACAAAAGTAAAAAATACCCAGAGAGCCATTGGAGTTGAAGAAATAGCTTGACTTGCTGCCACAAGCAAAAAATCTGGACTCAACTATAGACTTTGCTCAATGTACATATTGCCATGTAACTTAAACACAACGTATATAAGGCATTCTTTGCATAGTTGGGTGCTCAGGACATAGTCAGCCAGCCAGCACCGAGGGGAGACAGCGGCTGTACCAGCATGATGTTGAAGCAGAGGGTCCAGATGTGCCTAAATTCATATGCAAACCACTAAACATGCTTGCAGTTGTCAGTTGGGAAGGGGCAGCCCAGCCTCTTCTAAAGCTGAAGCCTCCTGCTCTTCTTTAGATAAGCCCTTTTATTAAGAATTTGCCAACCCCAGGCGCTAGAAAGGACAACTGTGTACAAGGTTTCAAGTATTGCCTGCATAGGAATTAAAAAGGAAAAAAAAAAACACCAAACCGAAACAAAAAAAAACAAACCAACAAACCAGCCTGTTGGGCTTCTGATATGTTTGCAGCGTTAGACAAGAGGCAATTGTCCGGCAGTGAAAGAGAAACTTTGAAGGACACACTTCCCCACCCAGCCTGGTGTTCCTACAGCATCGCTAGAGGACTTGGACCCTCTTCTCGTTCTCACAAACCAGCTGTGTTTGATTTGAAACCTGCTGTGTCTGAAGCAGATATACCCACCTGGCTGAATTCATCTTCTCTATGTGACAGCTGAGGAGCAATGCTGAGCTCTGGCTTCAGTGGACAAGCCACGGGGCTAGCAAAAGAGGGCACTGGAACAACAAGCCGGCAGAGGAATGGGGAGGGTGTCTCTTCCAGGACGCCCGCTATGCCATCCTGAGCCAGAGGAAGCCCCTGATACCATAGCTACCTCCTTGGGTCTCTCCTCTTGGGAACCAGAGCAGGGAAAAGCGAGAATCCAGATATTAACAGCAGCCAAAATGTGGTCTCCTAAACCTCCACCATGAGCAGAACAGCTAAACTACCAATCTCTGTCACTTCTTGAGTCTTATGTCTACCTACAGAATCAGCTCTCTGCTAAAATAACTACAGAAGCAGGATTTGAGTCAGTCCAGCTACCATCTGCCATCCCGCACCTGGACCCCACTTTGTCCCTCCACCCATCAGGATAAAGCAGCGTTATACAAGATTTGCAATCGCAGGCAGTTCCCACCCCCCAGTAACAAAGAGAAGTTTAGACCCAGGAAGAAACAACTTGATGGTCTGATACAAGGTCTAGATTGGTCTGGGAGAAGAGCTATGGTTCACCCACCCTGATAAAGGAACAGCACAGAGTTCATGGCAGGCCTAATACACAGTAATTAACACAACTAATAGACTCGCTACATATTTAGTGTCTAGTTTGGGTTCTGTTTGGGGGAAAGGGAGGATGGTTCATCCCAGCCCCCCCAAACACAACTGAAGTCACTGCTTGGGCCCTTCCCCACTCCACGGAGCCACACAACAGGATCTCCTCAAACTTGACACCACAGGAGTTTTTGAAGAGCTCAACTTCTGACCAAGAGGGGATCCCAAGTTTTGAGGGTTTATGGATTTCTCTTATGGGTGTGTTTGGTTGGTTTTGGTATTTCTGTCAAGCCTTTAAAGGTGCCAAGGGATGCCTTTAGGAGGAGGCTAGGGACAACTTCATATATTCTTCAGTTCTGCAAAGAGAAACAGGAAGAGAAGAGAAATCATTTCAGTCATTTCACCCCTCAGGTTGGTTCATTATTTTTCACATAAATGAGCAGGGGAAGACTGAGTGTGTGTATCTGGGGAAGGCAAAACAACTTCCCACCTTGGGGCAGAACAAGCCTCTGATTCCAAACCTCACACCTCTAAGAAGGAGGCACTTTGTTTCATCAACTGCAGCAGGATAGTCAAAACCCAATCAGAAGCGCAAATCCTCTCATCTGGCCCCAAGCTGAGTTATAACCCTTCTGACCTACTGATGAGAGCTGGAGGAGCCCAGCTAATTGGAAGCCTTTGTTAGCTTCGGGGGTTACTGCCTTGCTGTCCTGTGCACTTCTCTGTGGGGTGCTGGTACCCTTCAGATTCCTCTTCCCACCTGCAGCCAGATGAGCTGGGAATGAGTACTGGTTTCACTGGGCAGCATGCCTGAACAGGTCTACCTTTCCTACAAGATGGGTCTGTTCAAGGGAAGGAGGCAAAAACCCCAGACTCTCTGCTGGGCATGAGGCTTCCTTTTGATGGGAAGCTCTCCCCAAGTCCCAGGGAAGGAGGATGAGATGATTAGATGCGTTTTATGGGTGGGGACATCCAGGCACTCCCTGAGGTCTTGCAGCAAGTCGTTGCAAGGGCCAAAAAATTGTAGTCCCTTGTTCTCAGCTTGAACATTTCAGACACTCTGACCTCCTTACTGTCCCAGCATCTCTCATGGCCCAACCATCCACAATGGGAAGCACCTGACAGTAGCCTGAGCAGCTGCCCAGGGACAGAGACCTGCACTGAGACAGAGGGAAGCTACAACACACCTCACCTGGGCACTTACAAACACATACAGATGCTCCCCAGCCTAATTCCTCCTGAATTCTTTAGGCTTCACTGCCCATAACACCTGAGCCCTGTTTGAAAGCCCCCTTCTCCTGCCAGCCACAGCATGGAGGCAGGCTACAGCCTCAAGTCTTCCTCAGTCCTCTGCAAAAGGGTGCCTTCTCCAGCAGGCTCCCAAGCACAGCCGGCGACCTGGATCCCGGATGGGGGAGATAGAGCATCACATAGAACTGGGGTTACTCAAGCAACGCTGCAGAGGCTCAGTAGCCAGCCCATTAGGACAAAGAAAGGAAATTCTCTGGAGTGGATAATTGTTCTGCAAGATTCGCAGTGCTGAGGATCGGATCATCCCACTCAGTTCACGCAAGCATAATCAGATTTCATGCGTGAGGGCATAAGCTTGTTGCCACAGGGGTCCAGAAGGAGAGGTCCTCTCCAGCATGCCACAGTTGGAGTGGTGAGAGATGGAGGAAGTCAGGGGCTTGGCTGCAGCCTCTCATGGGGATACTCACCTCCAGGACAGGACCAGGCCAACAGCTGGGGTGAGAAGATCTTAAACCAAGCATGCACTTGATGGAGGATGTCTGTCAGAGCCATAAATTCCCCATCTGCACAATAGGGATACCCCTTACTGCTACTGGAGCAGGCTGTGAGGGGGATTAGGCTAAAGAGCATGAGACGGTCCGTCACTAGGGATACTAGGGCCATATAAGCCCTCAGGCTGAGAAACTGACATTGCTGTCATGGAACCTAAGAGACTTAATTCCCTTGGGATGGAGACCAAAGGCTCAGTGGCTCAGCCACTGCTTATTTTTGGCTCTTTCCTCCTTTTCATTTGCTTTAGACAATGAGATCAACCTGACTGGCATGTTTTCCCCTAGCAGCATGTTAGTCACACTGGGTCAGTCTTCTTTTGCTGGTAGCCCATATCCTCTCTTCAGGTACAAATTATCCAAATATCTCTATTCTGGCCCCAGCTGAAGGCCAAGTCAAGAAATGGTACAACTGGTCAGCTGGATGTGGTTCTGTGCAAGATACAGGTGGAGAACAAGGAGGTTAGTCAAGGGCAGGTCCTGGCTTATGAAGGCAGCTCCAGAAAGTACAAAAGACCATGCTCCTCCTGAAGCATGGAAACCGGATGTTCTTCTGGTGGCCTCAGAAGCATTTCCCCTCACTCCAACTCAGCATGGCATCAGCACAAGGGTATGTGCCTCTTGCCTTTGAGAACAGACAGCATCCCAGAACTGACTAATGGGTGGGGTGGTGGCATTCCCATTTGCGCTTATCCCTCATGTGTGTGAAATCTGCAACAGGAGTTCAGGAAGTTCTGTAGCCCATGCACAGACTACAGCTTTCCAAAGGATACCTCTCCCCTTCCAAAGAGATCCCAAAGCATCTTGTTCACTCAGGATGCTGATTTTTCTGAAGTGTGGACCATTCCCAGTTCTTTCCCCTGGCAGAAGGAGCAGGTGCTCAGCTTCTTGCGAACATCAGTCCTCTGGTCTGAAATCCTGGGAAGAGGGCAGATCTGGCTCTGGCCTTTTTTCAATCCAGACAGGGTAGGATTGACCCTTGGGGATCAAGAGCAGTGAAGAAAGACCCTGGGAAGACCTAGCAATGGGTGGTCAAGATCTCCCGAGGCAGTTCCCTCCCATCTCACTGCTGGAGGTGGTCCCATCACCACTGCTTTCCATTTCACTACCATGGGAACAGCTACCATTGCATTTCTGGTAGTGAACTGTAACCCACTCTTGTCCAGGATTGGGGCACTGCAGGAAGAACAGGAGGAATGACACTAAATCTAAGCTTTCCCCCAGTCCCAAAAGTGTTGCTTCAGCCAATAGGTAAAACAGAGAGAGAGGACTTAAATGCAGAAGAGAGGGAGACAGTCAATGCTTAGAGAAGAGCAGGACAGTGAGAGGTACCAAAAGGAGCTTCAATCAACACAAATCCAGAATTCCTCCAGTGAGATAGAAAAGTTGAAAGGTGCACATGACCTTGGGAAATATCTACTGCTCCCCTGGAACTACCTACTTCTCCTCAGGAGCACCAGGAAAGCAGTTGGGGCTGCCAGAACTGGCATGACCAGGGAGCACAAGTCCCTTTGCCTTTAGGACAGGGGCTGTCAAAGAATCAGAAGGGTCAGGGACCCCCAGGCAGAACCTTGCCCACTGCTTCCCACATTTCCTAGCCGCAGCAGCAACAGCTAAAAAGGTCAGAGAACAGTCGGAAAGGTGGCTAAAGCTCCTGGCCAGTGCAGCCAAGCAGCCACCATCACCTTCATCATGTGCCCATCCCCTTGCATCACTCCTGGTCCCCCAGCCAATGCCACAGCAGCAGGGACAGCCACGGACAGGCCAGTCTGTGCTTTCTTCCATCGCTCGGTGTTTGTGCTTTAACTCACTGTCCACCAGTTTGCACCCAACCTGGTGTGATGCCCCAATTCCCCACAGCCCTCGGTCTCCCCTGGGCACAGGGGAGCTACAGGAGAGGCAGAGCCAGGCTCCTAGAGAGTGAGCAAATAGAGCACGGCAAGCCGCCCACGCTGCACAGGAGTAAGCAGAAGCAGATGAAGACAAGTTGTGAGCATTGGGTGAGGGAGACACAGAGAAGCAGCCACAAGCTAGGACAATTCAGGACCTGAGCCAAAAAGAAAAAAAAAACAAAAAACCAAACACCAAAACCAGGAGCTCCAGAGGAGTTGTTGTCTGGTCTGAAATCTCACTCCAGGGCAGGGTCAGAGACTCACACCCTGCAAAGGCTATGGGGGAGCTCACTAAAGTTTCCTCTCTGGGACAGGAGAAGATGGGAAAGGGGCTTCCTGACCTCCCCTTCTCTGGGTTTCTGAGGGAGGCATCCTGAGTTGCTCAGTTTTTAATGCTGCTGGGGGACTCATGACTCAAATCAGATGCTCTATAAATAGGGCCGGAGCTCAAGTCCACTGACATCTTGTAGGTCAGAGGACATTTTCCCCAGGGATATGGTGGAGGCAGGGAACACTACTGGGCTACCAGGAGACTTCCTCCTCATACAAGTGGAGTCTGGCACCTACAGAAGGGGTATCAGAGCAGGGGGAGCTCAGCAGGGACCCCCAAATGCATGGTACCCCTTTCCTAGCAAGAGGTAGAAGGGAAGGAAACGTGCCTTGTGCACTGGGTGTTTTGCAGCTGAAAACAGCCTTGCCCACGGTCAGTGCCACCCCCGTGGCTGGTGACCACAGTGAAGCGGTGGCCAGCCCAACCTGAGGAGTCCCATGGCCCTAGTCTTTGCAGTTCCTTGCTGCTGTTCTTCCTCCCTCAGCCCAGGATGACTATCATGCTGCAGAAGATGAAAAGCAAACAAATAATAAAACCCCAAAGAAAGCCCAAACTTACCAGCTTCCCTCATCCAAAAGAAGCACCATGCTGGACAGGACAGGACAGCAAAGCCACTGGGTTGGGGGTGAAAGGTAGCAAAAGAGAAGGGAGGAGGAGGAGACCCAGATCCCATGCTTTACAGAGTGGGGGAGCAAGCAAGCAAGCCAGGGCTATGTGATGACAATGCGGAGGGTGGACAGGGACAGATTCCAATGGATAGCTCTCCCAAAATGCAACCTCCCCCAGCCCAGTCCACCCACTTATTTTTGGAGGACCAGTAGTGGGGATGTTTGAAATATGGCAAGGTCTGTCAACACAGATATTAACCCCTTGCAGGTGCTTCCTGGCTTTGTATGCTCCAGAGTTGTCATCACGAGCACTTGTCTCCTTCAGCATGGTTCTCCCTCAAGCCACCGCTGCATCCCCACTTTGATCCAGGATGCCTGGCAGAGCAGGGAAAGGTCTCTCCTCTCTGCCATTCCTTAGAGTCAGGGTCCATCCAGGGCACTCTGCCTTGCTGAAACTCCAGAGTCCAAGCCCAGTTTTATTCACTGCCTTGTAACCAAGAGGTATTCTGAACCCAACAGGGGAGGAGACAGGGTTCCATTGATAAATTACCACCAAAAGGACTTAGCCTGAGGTTTGCAGCCTCCAATTCCCCTTCTTCAATTTCAACTCGCAGCTGAGCCCCAGACTTAAATCTACTCTGGATTCAAGCAATGTCAACCCATCCATAACTGGCTAGAAGATGAGAGGAGAGGACTGAGAGACAGGAGAGGTATTTGCTTCTAGAATGGGTCCCCTGGCTGTGGGATCTAAGCCCAACAGCCAAGGAAACTGGGCAGCCACCCCTACCTTCTCCTCAGACTTACAGAGACTGGACTGTGGACTGGGGGATCAACTGCTCTGTCCATGAGTTCACCTGCACAGAGCAGAGCCTGTCCGAGCAGTTTGGTGCCAATCACTTGGACCTTGCTTAAGGGGTCTGCAAGGGTGCCCTATAAGTGGTCTCATGGGGCAGCTTCTGGCTCTCTACCCCTATCTCTTTCTAAATCCCAGACAGATGGCAGAAAGGAGAGACACAGACTGTCAGATGGGATCTGCTCCCCTGTTTTCCACTCAGCATACCTATCAAAGAGTGACAAGGACAGAGCACAGGCAGCTCATTTCCTCAGCATCTCCAAAGCCAACCAAGACTTGGTTGGGACCTGCTCTGCCTCATGGAAAGAAAGAACTGAAAGGAGAGACCCCAGAGAATGGTTTCTCATGATTCTTTTCTCTTTTACTACAAGTGGAGCCCTGTTCCAGCCATTAATGCTCAACAGAGCCCTGACTATAATCTTTTCTAACTGCAACCCCCCTCCCCCCAAAAAATGTCTTTCAACCTCAAGGGAGGTTTGAAAAGCAGCTGGCAGAGACCACTGCAACCCATCAACATGAGCCAGGCCCTGAAGGCACACAGGGGAGCCCCTTCTCTTCCTCCCTCATCTGCACAAGGTGCCCAGGCAGGACAGCAACACCTAATGGTCAGCCCTTGAGGGCTGTGTCTGGTGCCCACACAACAGCCCTGTCTGAACAGGGACAAGCTGTTCCGCCATGAGTCATGTTTCTGAACCGGTGCTTTTGCACCATGCTATGGTTGGGAATAGATAGCCAAAAGCCTCAGGTGCAGGAGAGAAAGATTTGGGAAATACACTGTGCTGGCTTGACCAAGGGCTGCATCCTTCCCCTGCACTCTTCCCCTTCCTGCCCAGACTATTTTTCTCCCCCAGGGGAGAAAATGCTACGTGCTTCTATTTTAGAAGTTCTGGTGACACACCAGGTATGGTCATGCATGGCCACCACCTGAGCAGATGTATTTGCCAGCTGGATTTACTGTCCTCCCTCGCCAAACAGTCCCTCTATTTTTTTTAAGACTGAAGCAACCAGAAGCAGGAAATTGCATCACTCAGTAAAGATCACATTCCTTCCCCTTTTAGTCCAGATTTAGCACCAGTTTGAAGCCACAAGACTGAAGTGAATACTAGGCAACACAACCATGACTTCTGGAGTGATGCAGGTTAGAGCAGAAGTGGGTTTTTTGTTAAATCACCCAATCTGCTGCATGCCTGTCCTCTCCTGTCTGAAGTCCTATTAGCTCTTCTTGGAAAAGGCAAGTAATTATTCAATGGCACCTCCAAAATTAGGGGTCCCTAAATTAATTAGGGGTCCCCTGAAGCTCAAGGACCTCAGGGACTACTGATCGACACAACAAGTAGCCTCACAGGGGTCTGAGGGACCCACTTGCATTTTTAGGATGTTGCTTAGAAGCTGCTTCACATGGGAACCTGTTGGTCCATGGGAAGACTGGAGGGTTGGCAGGGCTAAAGGCAAAGGCTAAACCTGCCTCAGCTTTGGCAACAAGCTCACTCAGCAGCCCTAATTGTCCAAATGAATAAACAGAAGTGGTTGTGGGATGTCCAGCTTCAGGCATCCAAGACAGAAGAGGTGAGCATCCAAATGTGAGAGCCCCCATATATCCCCGGACCGCTCATGGAAAGCAAGATGGAGGCAGAGGGGAGCGGACTCGTTAATCTGTTATGAGGAAGGAAAGGGGAGGGAGGAGGGGAGGGAGATGGGACAGGCCACTTCAACTCAGAACCAAACTCTCCACCCAGAAAATGAGACCCAAAAGCAAAAAAAACCAAAACAAATCAATCCCACATTAGCAGACATTATCAGTGGTACCACTACTTCTAAGCAACAACGCATCCTTACCAAAAAGATTTGCAAGAATGTTTGTGGCGGAGGACCTAAGGTACTTGCTACAGAGATGTGAGATCAGAGGTCAGCTCAATCCTGCAACATAAAGGTGGCAAACCTGGGTCACAGCAGGGTCGGGGGTGCACGGAATCGGGGAGAGGGATGGGGCTGCCGAGGGAGAAGGATGCAGGACAGGGCTGAGCCGCTGCGCTCAGCTGGCCCTGGGGAGCTTACCTGGCAGCAGCCCTTCCCCCTGACACCACCTGCGAGGCCTGAAATGAAAAGCTGCTGATGCCGCAGTGAAGATTTGGCAGGGGGGGGAAAGTAAGCCAGCGACAAAGCAAGACGGGGGAAAAAAAAATAAAAAAAAATATCACAAAGCTGCCTTAAAGAAATGCGCAACACAAATATGGAAGAGGAGAAAGAAAAGGAGAGTAGGAAAAACACGTCTGCTGTTGACCCACAGTTAGGAAGGCTGCTGAGAGCCTCCAAGGGACGCGTTGCCCAGCCGACGTCCATCAGTTCTAGGTGCACTGTCCTGCCCTGGGACCCCTCCAGATCGATGTGACAGCGACGTCTGGGAGGTCCCACATGCCCAGGAAAGGACTGTCACCCCCTGGAGCCTGTTTTACAATCGTTGAGTACAACACCCCTGTCCCATCACTGTCCCCTCAGTGTCCCCAGGTGACAGCAAGAGCGTTTGTTGCCACAGAGGAACCAGTCCAAGGTCCTACAGGACTCCTGGCCCTGAAAACCTGAGCAGTGATTGTTCAGCTGGTTTGGATGGAGCTGTGGATGCAAAGGGTTTGAATTTGCCTGCTGCAGGTAGATTTCTGCATTGGTGCTTCACAGGATCCTGAAAAGCAATTCCCACTGAGCCCCACGGGTATCTCTCACATTCACTCGGTTCATTCCACCACCACCCTCCCTGGGTGAAAAACACAATGACACTAACAGAGCTTCTTAGCACTTTACATGTTGGGGGCTACAGCCACAATAAAAATCTAACAAAAGGAAGAAAGCAAACATTTTTCCTGATGCCACCAATACAGAATCAACCCTGTGCCGGAGGAAACCAGAGCAGTCCCCACAGCACACAGCCCTTGCAGATCTTTGCTCCTGGCAGTGCTATAAGGCAGGTGAAGCCCAAGATTTGAGGACAGCTGGGAGCCTAGAAGGCAGGGGAAAAAAGGGAGACAACTCTTGTTGGGATAGTAAGGTTTGAGGTGGAAAGAATGGCTGCAGGAGTCCTGTGCTCCCCCAAGACTTTGCCAGGAGCAGAGGGAGTGTGTGTTAGTGCCATTCCTTGGGTAGGTCTCTGGATTTACGCTGCTGCTCACACCATGGAGACAAACCTCAACCAGCCCGGCCACTGGCAACACAGAAATGTTGCTCAAGGGCCTCAAGGCAAGGCTTGCCAGCAGGAGCACACCAGAACCTAGGGGTGAAGTGTGACCCCTCCATCCCTGCCTCCCCTGCTGCACTCGGGTTTCCACTTGGTTCACATCAGGCCTTTACAGTGCACCAATTGTTGGTGGTGCACAGGCATCACAGGCAAGGGGTGACAAATTCCCCCAAATCTTTCCAGGAGGTGCACACTGCTGGGTGAAGAATTGGGTCCCACAGCCCTTGGGAGAGAACAACATCTCCCAGGCTTGTTGAGCCACCTCTGGGAAATCGGTTCCCTGCAGCTTGGCCAAGAGGGAAGAGGTGTGAGCTGCATGAGGGACAGCCTGGCACAGAGCCTGCTTGTAGGGCAAAGCCCTTGGCTGTGGGGTTTGATGTCTCCAGTTTAGTGTGGGCTTTGCTTGCCCATGGGCTGAAGGACTCCCTCCACATGTGGACAGAGACTTCACCCTGGCAGCACAGACTGGCTTTGGAGAGGGCTTTGCAGCTCAAGATGCCAGGTTGGGGTTGATTTCCCTTGCATAGCCTGGGGAATCTTGATCTAGAAAGTTTGTTTTCAGTAACAGGACAGACTCTTCCTTTTTTTTCATGCAGGTCTCAAGCTCAGGAAGAAACTGCTGAAATTCTGAGATGGACAATTCTCCATCTCTACCCACTATATGGCAAATTCCCACCACTTAAAGTTGAGGAGCTGGTCCTGGATATGGATGTTTCTAGTCTCAGCCTCATCACAACAAACTCAAAAAGCTCCACGCTCACTCCCTTTGCTCCAATATATCTGAGCAATGCCCATGCCTTTGGTTTGGAGGCCATCCACAGGGTCAAGGGAGGGGAGGTAGCTAGAGATCAGGTCCTCAAAGATGTAAATCAATGTGGTGCTAGTGGGATCAGGAGAACTACACCACCTCGTGTCAGCTAGAAAATTTCATATAAGCATCCAGAGGAGCTTGAACAGCTCAAAAGGCACATAGGGCTGCAGTGTCTCCGTAGCCTACATCAGCATGACTTTATTTGCTCTTGTGTCTTCCCGGGTGGGAGAGGTCAGGACCATGGTGCAATGAAATGTTGAGCCCAAGGATACCAAGGTGTTTTGGGGAGAGAGAGGTCTGAAGACACTCAGCTTGTTTCAAGAGGATGCCAACCAACTGGCCTTGGACAAAAAGAAAAAGGAAACTTAACTTACCTTTGTTCTTCCTCGAGTTCTTCTTTGGTCATCATGGACTTATATTGGTTTCCTCTCAGCTTTCCAGGACTATATTTGAAAGAGAACGTCTCATCTGCAGCTGGAGAGTGGGAGAGGGAGAGACAAAGAAGAGCAGGATATCATGAGCCAGAGGTCTCCTGAGGACAACTATCAACAGTGGTGGGCTTGTTTTCTTGAGCTTCTCACTGACCCTTGCTCCTACACAGGCACCCCAAACACTGTGGCCACCCCAAAACGCTCTTCCTCAGTCAGCTCCAGCCCTCAGAAAGCCTGGGCAGCGTCGAGGAAGTTGTGTGCATTGCAGTGGAGAGCCAAGGTGCTGCTGACCAGAGGACAGCAGGAACCCCAGCTGCAGCTTAGCCCTGGAAACAAGGAGGAGCGCTGGGAGTGAGAAGCCCTGCTTGGAAGCAGATACAAGTAAATCCTGCAGCACGGGAACCATATGCTATCACTCTCTTTGGAATCAAAGCCTTGCAGGCCCATCTTGGCTTATCAAGACGTGCTAATCCTGCCCTGATTAGCTCGCAGCATTTTCCGCTGCTTTCCAGACTCCTCCTCCCTCCCTCTCCTTGTCCAAGGGCCCTCTCCCATGCTCGGGGCTCACCGATGGTGCCACCAACAGAGCTGTCCCAGACCATGCAGCCCAGCAGCTCCCTGGCATCCCTAGACAAGGCCTGTGAAAAAAAGACAAAGGAGGTCCTGCATGGCACATCTTGGGGCTGCAGGCAGAGCTGAGCCCAAGCAACCCCAGGAGCACCGACACACCTGGGTCCAAGTCCCTCTGTCACCAGCCAACAGACCTGAAGAGGAAACCGAGGTTTCCTTCTCCAGGCCTGGGTGCTCTCCTACCCGGCTTGACAGCCTCTGCCCTGTGCTAATTAGAGTACCCAAGCTCACGGACCCTGAGCCAAAGCCGATCCTTTTCCAATCGGATTTTGTTCGAGCACTATTTGCTTTTAAAAACCTCTCCCCTGCTTTATCTTCCTACAGATGGGAGAAAACAACAGGAGTGGAGGTCAATCCAAAGGGCAGCCCAGGAAGAGCAGTTCCTTTGGGCAGTAGTTGCTTTTCTTGGCTATCTGTGGGCTGTTTATCTGCCAGTCTTTATCTTCCAAGGGCTGCAGGACTCGGCTGCTTCACGTCAAGCTGTTTCCACATACACCCAGAAACATCTGCTGCTTCCACCAACCCTCAGAGCCCTGAGGATACTTCTAAGGGGTCCACAAAGGGAAGATGTTATTGTGTTATCTACATGGCCCTGAAAAATTGCACATTATCCACAACCCAGGTGTCCAGGATGATACCTCCCAGCACCAGCAAGACCCCAAAGTGGTGAAACTCCCCTGACTTCTTGTGGCAGGAGAGAAAGCCCCAACTTGTACCTAACCCATGGACCCATCACCTGTCCCCAGCTCCCTGGGAAGCCCTTTCCAATCCTTGCTGCTGCTGTTGCAGACACCACATTCATCAAAGTCTCTCCTACTCCACCTGCCCAAATAAAAAACATCCCACAACCCATCTCCTCCCTTCCTCACTCCCGAAAAGATTCAGCAGCAGCAGCTTCCCTCTGTTTTCTGGTCAATACTGCCCTTAATGATTTTCTCCCCATGTCCAAGGTCAGATGCTTGATTTAGCAATTTCTCCAACCGAGAAACCGCTCCGGACGGAGCGTGCCGATGCTGCAAGGTCACTGCCATAGGGAGTGTACCCAGAGTGATATTTGCGGGCTGGGAATTTAACAGAAACCTCCTCCCTGCAGATATCAGCATTTCCTCCCTTTACATCTCTACCCCCCTCATCCTGGGGAGCTTCTTTGGGAAGTCCTGGTGGATTAGTGCTCGATCCATGACTCGGAGTGTTCCTCTAATCCCAAAACATCAGCAGGGCTCCTGAGGAACAAACCCTTTCCCCGGCATCTTCACAAGTGTCCAAACACAAGCACCCCAATGCTCCTGTCCGGCAGCCCCAGACATTCAGCTCAGCCACATCCCACTTCTCTGGGTGGGAAAACCCTCCGAGCAGGGGGACAAACAAGCCTGGCCAGCTGGAAACAAGCAGTAACACTGCAGCTTATCAGCCCGCTGGGTGGCCGTAAAAGTGCATGGAAAGAAACTTCAGCTGGTGGCTGTGTTGGAAGATATTAAGAGAAAGAAAAAATAATAAAATGGGGTCTAACATCCTGTTTCTTACCCTGATACAGAGCAGGAGCCGTTTTGTTACCTCTGTGTAGCTCGCCTGTTTTCAAGGACAATTAAGATTGTTTCCCCCACGTGGTTTTCAGCCAAGTAAATTGAGATTTGGGATTTTGCCCGTTCCCCAAAAGGGCACTTTAATTGGCACCCTGCCAGAAAAGAATAAGGGAAGAGGGTGGCGAGGCGGCTACCCATCTCCCTGCCCACATGTTGTGATTAAAAAAGGAGCCAGTGTGTGGCTTTGGAAACCACTGGCTGTTTTCTGAGCTCGGGAACTCTCCTTGCAGATCTAAAACAAACTTCAGGAAACAGACAGAAAAGAGGAGGCCAAGTTCTCACACGGAGAGTGAAAGCGCTGGAGAAATATGAGGTGACCTACTTACACGGGGCCTCCATGGGTTCGTATTAAAGAAAACATTTGTCTTTCATCTCTCTGGTTTCGCGGAGTGGAAGCAGCCCCTTGAGCTCATCTCTGGTCCAAAGACACTCTTCTCTGGCATGCTCTGAGCGCCCAACAAGTACCTGCCTCCTCCTTGGCAGCTCCTTGCAGGGCAGAGAAGGCTGCTGCAATGGTTTTGGCTACTACAGCAGCATCCTGGGCTAGTGACGGACCGCCTGCGTGATCCCACATGCCCAAGGGGAATCTCTGCTCGCAGGGTGGCAGCTCAGTGGCTTGAGTTGGGCCAGGATGAAGGGATGTGCAGGATAAAGGGTGAAGGCAGGAGGGAGGTTTCTCCCCAGCAAAGCCAGGGCACCACTCTAATTCCCAGCTGCACACCACTGCCCTCCTCATCATCAAGCCGAGCCACCACTTCACTCAGTTCCATCAAAACACTTCTGAAATGGGGTAAATAATTCAGGAGAGAAGTCGGTAGCTGTCTGCAGGAGTTGATTAAGGAGGATGCTAGGCTAGCAATTACCTATGGACTGTCATCTCCACCTGCTCCCGAGCCCACAGCCACTTCAGGGTGATGCACAGCAGAGCCGGAGCAGCCCTGAAACAGAGCTGAACCGAAGGAGGCAGGTCCCGGCAGAGCAGCATTACTGAGCATCATCATCATTCCTTAATGTGTCTCCCACAGGGTGACATCCCCAATCACCAGCACTGCCAGGAAGCTTAACTGGGAGGAAGAAGCATCTTTTGGGAACCCCGTCTCACAAGGCACTGCCCCCACCTTGTGGTTATGGCACCAGGATTAAAATTTGATTCTCTGTGGCATTAGGCGTAATCCTCCTGAGCCAGGGGATTGCCACACAGCGCCTTAGAAAGGGCAAGCAGAAAGTGGGACAGGGAAGGGGGAGCACTCAACACTGTCCTGCTACACCAGCTGCCCCTGGACACCCTGGGCAGGGGCTTCTGGGGACATCCCAGCATCTCCAGATCTCCTCGGGAGAGCAGAATCCCTGTCAGACACACACTCTTGCTTGGCACCATCTGGTTCATTTTCTTACGAGCACAGCAGTTGTCACCCCAACTAGTCAATTAATCATTTTCCAATCAACTAATTGGCTAAACAGTTAAACACAGCTCTAACTAAAGCCCCTGGAGATCACCCTGGACGTGAGCAAGGAGCTTTTGGGGCAGCTCTGTCACAAAGCTAACCTATGGCAAGCAGCCCAAGGGTGTCTGGGGAAGCGAAGAGGGGGCTGCTGCCAGGGGAGGAATTTCCTCTGCATTTCCTGGAGGAAGGAGTCCATCCCCAAGCGCTTGAGGCTTCAGACCCATCTGTACCCACCCCACTGGATGCTAGCTTGCTTGACACTCACCATCCTCATCCTCCGGTTCTCTCACCACCAGCTTCTCATTTTCTGAGTCCAGATCTTCCTCCTGGAGGAGTTAAAAACAGAGGAAAAAGTGCTGTGCTAAATAACCCATGCTTGGCCAGGGCTCCAGAGCGCACAGGGCAGAGAGCGGAGCTCCCAAAAATAAGACACTCCTTCACTGGCTCCTTCAGGGAACAGGTTACAAGGATGCTCGCTAATGAATGAGATTCATTAGTCTGCCTTCTCCTCTCACTGGTCAGTGGGGGGAAATGGGCCTTTCTTATGGCATTCCCACCCAAGGGGTGCAAAATCTAAGTGCCTTCCCATGATCAAGGGGTTATTAAGAGCCCATTATCCCCATGTCCCCAGGCACAGCCTTGTGCCTGAGCACCCTCCTGGGCTGGCACCCTCCACCTGTACTCCCCCCCCCATCCAGCCCAGGGACATGCAGGGGAGCAAGCCATGATCCACAGGGACTTCTGCGTGCCCCCAGGCCAGGCTTGGATGGACCATCTCAGCACTGGGAAAAGGCAAGTCCCCAGCAAAAGCCACCTTGTTGCCATGGGCCAAGTGGCTGCTTTGAAGCAGGAAAGCACTCGCCAGCTGGGATCAGTGGTCAAAAGCAACACTGGGGGGGGTCATGTTGGGACCCCACCAGGAGCCCTCCCGGCCTTGCCTGGCAGCAACTTCCCCCAGGACACCACTGGCTCCTGCCCATGGACCCCCAGGCCACACACCGAGGTGGCAGGGCTCGTCTCTGGACCTGACACAGGAGCAGCAACAGCATGTAATATTTTATAAAAGCAAAGCAATTTTGGAAGTTTTGGGGTTGCCTCCTATAAGCTACAACAAGCTTCATCAAGCCCAGATTCCTTCCTCTGGTGGGACGGGCAGCAGAAAGCCATGCAAACAGCAAGCGGGAAGGGAAGGGAAGGGAGCGCTTCAGCTCTGGAGAGGACAGGGACACGTGGCAATGCTCCTGTGTGTGTGCCTTCTTCCCACCAAGCGCAGCACCCGGGTTGCAGCCCCCCCCTCCCTGTGAGCCAAGCCCAGAGGTCAACAGCATCCCAGAGCACACGTCCTCCTGCATCCTCCCATCCCTCTGCATCCCACTCCAAGCAGTGGGGCTGGCATGCAAAGGGCAAGGCACAGAGGAGAGGGGGAGGGGGGCGAGGGAAAGGAGCACCCGGATAGCCTGGCAGGCAGCCACGCTGTTGGGCACGCAGGAAAAGTCGGGGTGAAGGAGACCCAAGGGAAATGAAAACAGTCCGAGAAGGACCCCGCATAGAGCCAAGGCTTTGCAATGCACCGCCTTAGATAAACCAGAGTGCAGTACGCAGCCCTGACCCAGAAGTAGGTTAGTTTGTCATCGGTGAGGAATGCGCATTATTCACAGCTATTTGGCTTCTTCTCGCCACCCTGCTCTTGGGCTCCTCAGAAGGACACAGTGCCGAGACCCTCGCCCCGCAGCCACCGCTGTTTTGGGCCATGCTTCCAAACATGGGCGCTTCCCACCGGACACCTGGGATTCCCCTGAGGATGGCTGGGGGGGGGGGCAGCACCCAAAGGAGGGTACAGGGAAGGGATGCTCAGTCCTGGCCCCGGGCACTCAGCCATGAGCCTGGGGCAGCAGTTCCCCATCACATCCATCTCTCCCTGCAAGCTGGGATATCCCCAGGGAGACCTGACCCTCCAGGAGCTGGCAGGAGGAGGGATAGTTTAGTCTCTTCCCTGCCCAGGTGTTAGGAACAGCATGTCTCAGCCTTTAACAATGGAAGAAAGTAGGAAATTTGGTATGAATAGGTCTGCAGAACAGCGAGACTGAAATTTGCTCTCAAGCAGCTTCTGGAAGACCCTTCCCCAGGGAGAAGACCATGGCAGAAGCAGCAAAGAGCCTCAGCGAAAGGCTTTCCAGCAGAGCCTGTCCAGCAGGACAGAGTGATCCAAGGAAGGAAAATATCTGTGCTCCAACCCAGAGGAAGAAACATTTGATGGGAGCAGAGGGGGAGCAGTCAGGGATGCCAGGCTGGCAGGCAACAGCAACGTGCCTTGGCTATGCTGGGAACCCCCTACTCGTGGCAGCTGGTAGCTCGCTACAGCGTGACATTTTTCCGCTCGGATGGCTCAGACGCAGATGCCAGCATTTCCCTTCCCCCTGCGCTGTGGCCCTGGCCTCGATGTCCCCATCTGTCCCCCTCACTGGGGCTCCTTGCTCCCTCAGCCATCACTCTGCTCCCCAGACTACCTTAGCCTGACCCCCAGCGTGAGCCAGGCACCGCTCCCTGAACATCCAGGCAGCACATCTGCACCCAGAGCACTGTTTCTCTCTGTTTTAGATAGACCAAGCCATTAAAAGCCCAACCAACCTCCCCCTGGAGAGCACAGTGGGCAAGTTATGCCCCCTCCATGGCTGCTGCTCCCCTAGAATGATGTCCCATCCACGCAAAGACACCAGTACATGTTGTGCCACCCTCCCCAGGCCATCTCTCCATCCCATGCACCTCTGCCTTGCTGGAAAGTGCTTCTTGGCCGCATCCACCCTCTGCTTGTCCTGTGTGCCTGAGGCTGGACCCAGGTGAGGCATCCAAAGGTGGTATCTGGAAAAAGGCAAAAAGCTTTGAGCACAAACACACCTGAGCCCTCCCCGTGTTTAACCAACCAGCCCTGGAAGCACCAGGACAGGTGGACAAATTTCTAGATATGGCCAGCAGCCTGCCTTTCCCTGTTGCCTGAGCCCATGCTGCCTCCGATCCATGTGCCAAGCCATGGCATGGTGAGGAGGACCAGAGACCTTCAATGCCCAGCCACGGAGTCAGGGTTTGGAGCTGCTGGGCTCGGCTGCTGGATGTCCTGCAGGGCTGTAAGCAACTGATGCAGGAGAGGACAGGAGAGGAGGGGAGAGGAAAAGGGAGAGGGACACCATGATGGTACGCTCAAGTTCATTAACACTTGCAGGGCCTGCTCTGCCTTCTCCATCACCAGTAGTGCCCCCTTGAACCCTCTTGTCTCCCTGCTGCAGTCCTGGGGCCGGAGCATCCCTGTCCTCTCAGTCCCACATCAGCTTTGAATGCAGAATGGCCTCAACCTCCCTGCAAGGCTTTCTTTCCCCTGCCCTCTCCCAGCCCAAGGGATCCTTTCCCTGCTGTGCTGGGAGGGCAGCTGTGGAGGAGGATATGTGTGGGCCAGGAGCTGGGACATTGTGTCCATTGGCCTTGCAGGGAAATACCAGTGCCGGACTGGGAGCAGCCTTCAGACTGGCTTGATATTTTTCAAAAAAAAAAAAAAAACATCATCAGGGACAAAAACCCCACCCCGAGCATGGCTGTGCCCACAGCCCCTGGACAGAGGGGAGAGCCCTCCCTGCCTGGAGCATCCTGACACCCCCAGGGAGCGTGCCCCAAATTTCAGGTCTCCTCAGCCCTGCTGGTGCCAGTTCCCCTTGCAGCCACGGGGCAATTGCAGTTGAGCCAGGGGCTGCCGTACCCTGGGCACAGGATACTCTGTGAGAGTAGAGCAGTGTCCTGCAGCCAAAAAATGGAGGGGGAAGGCATTGAGGCAATGCTGGGAGACCTGACAACCAAAGAGGACACAGTGGTACCCAGGTACTGCTTTTCTATATGAAGCACAGGTGAGGAGCAGTACAGGGAGACTGTTTTGAGTGGTGGGGAGTGAGGGAAGCGTGGACCAGGGCCAGACGGTAGCAGGAGTTGCTGGAGAAGCAGGGAGCAGGGTGCTCCGGCTGCCAGCCCGCGTCTCTCTGCAGTTACACACAGCAAGAGAGCCTCCCCACAGGAAAAAAAAAAAAAGAAAAAAAAGAAGAAAATAAAAGGGCGACAAGAAGCATTGCAGGGAGATTACACACATCATTATCCAGGAGCATCTGGAGGAGACTTGACACGAGTCGCCCAGGCCAGCTGCTGCAGCAAACAAAGATCTCATTGCCGCTGGCATCGGCACAGGGACGTGTTCAACGGCAGCTGCCTGGCCCCGAGGCCACAGGGGGCTGAAAATGTGCCCCATGTTCCCTGCCTGCTCCTTCTTGTGGGCAGGATGGACCCGGCCCATGTCACAGCACATCCCGTGCCCGTTTACGTCTGAATCACAGCTCTGCACAGCTTGCCAGGGAAGCCCAGCACCTGCCACTGCAGGGTTAAAATCCAACAAGTCGTTTACCTTGAGTACCAATGCGGCAAGAGATCTGTCTTGGCTGTTGGCAGCTCTTGGCTTTCAAGCTGAAGCATTTTCAGATCATCAGAAACACATTTTTGCCCTTTAACTTCCATGGCCAGCAAGGGAAACGCCTGTGCACGGAGCAGCAGAGGCTTTGGACCAAAACTAGAGCAAGAACAAGACCTCCAGGGACATTTTGGGCATGGGCAGCACTGACCACAGACAGACCCAAGTCACTCAGGGGAAGACAACTTGGATGGAGGAGTTTGGTGTTGTCCTCTCAGAAGCCCCTTGTGTGGCTCTGCCGCTGTGTGAGCCCCCTCTCAGTCCTACAGGAGATGGAGTCCGGGCTCCCCATCACAGCATCATCTGGTTTTCAGCTCATTTCTGGCCATTTCCTCCCTGTTTCCTCCATCCCTGGTGCAAGCCCCTCCAAGCAATAGGTTTCCCTTCTCAGAAGAGACACAAGGAGACTGTGAGGCTGATGTGTCCCTCCCCCTTTCCTCAGCCAAAGGGACAGCCCTGGCAACTACAGGCAGGATGGGGACAAACGAGTGCCCCACTCCAGCTCTGGGAAAAGGGAAGATCCTAGGCTACAAAGCCGGGGAAGAAAATTGTCTTGGATTGAAGTGCCAGGCCCTGAGTGTTGCCATTTATGGCTGCACTTTCTGCTCCAAGCCTGATGCAAGACATTGCAAGAGGGAAAGAAAGCAGACAGCAGACAGCCAGCCAGAAAAAAGAAAAAGCCAGGAGGAAAAGGGGAAGGGAGAAGCCTTAAAAAAAACCCCAAATATATATATTAAAAAGTTGGCAGCTCCTTTTCACCCTCTGCTGGGGCTCTCCATCCTCCTGCCAGCCAGAGGAGCAGCTGCTACAGAACAAGAGCAGTTTTCCTGCCCCAGGTGATGGCCCTGCCAGCCCCAGGGTGCCCGGCAGGGGATATGCCTTGTGCAGAGGCAGCACTTCATAGGTCTGGACCCCCCCAAAGCATGGGGAGCATCCGTTCCCACCAGTACCACAATCACTGCTGCAGGCAAAGATGAGCCCACAGAGCGGCCAGAGTCCCACCAAAGCTCTGGGGCCACCCAGTCCCCAGTGAGGGGTCAGGCAGTGCCAGGTCTGATTGGGAAAACACCAGTGTGTCCCACAGCAGGGTGAGGAGTCCCACCGCAGCAGCTCCTGTCCCTGCAAACACCATCATACCACGATGCATCACCCCCAGGATGGCACCCAGTGGCCCAACCCCTGCTCTCCCCTTTTTGCTCCAGCCTCTGGCAAGTAAACACCACAGGCACCAGCACCGGGATGTCTCTTGCTGTCAGGGATGGAGCAGACGGCATCCTTGGGCAGGGAGCAGGGGTGGGCAAAGCCTGCCCTCACCTCAGAGGCTTACCCACTGGCCCTCCACATCGGTGGCCACTTCAGAAAGCAACAAGTCCCCTGCACACTGCCTCTGTGCGGGCTCCCGAGGCCATACCCAGCCCAGATGGGACTGGGCAGCCCCCAGTGCCCTCAGACCCGCTAAAGGGGGTACAACATAAAGCCCACTCTGCCCCAACCCTATGGCTGGGATACAGGGGAGGGACACATGCACAAGGTCCCCGGGGGGGTGACACATGTCCTTCCCAACACATGGACACTGCAAGAGACGACACATTTGTTAGCAGCACAGACCGTAGCGGGTGAGAGCCAGAGTTCAGCCGGGTAGTGACAGGTCTGGCAGGAAAGCTCCACATCCCACTGGCAGGGCCCCGTGCTGCTGCCAAGGCTGCAATGAGGGGTAGCCCATCATCACATCCCTCCCCACCGCTCTGCAGGATGGCAAAGCTCCTGTCCCAGCCCTGCAGCAGCCTGCACAGTCACTAATTAAAGCCAGGCTAATTAGACACCTTCTCTCCTCTGGAACAGGGAAGGCGAGCAGGGGTACTGGATGCTGACTTCTGAAATTTAGAGGGTCTCTGCTGGGAGCCGAGTGGTTTATGCTTCTGCTGCCTGGTGCGTCCAGGGGTGCTGGAAGCCCCTAGGAGGCACAGACAGGGTGGAAGAACAAGGGGAACGCAGCCAAAGCTTTGCAGAAGAGGCAGGTGACATCCCCTTTGTGCCTTTGCCATCTGAGTGGCAGCACAGCGTCCTGGACGGGCAGGGTTTGCATGACTGTCCCTGGCCAGGACAAGCTGGGCAGCTCTGAGTGCAAGGTCCCCCCTTTCCAGATCATTTTAGAGCTCTCCCCTCTCTTCCCACTGTCACCCACTTGACCTCGCTCTGTTTGAAGCCACCAGCTGTGGTTAATCCTTGGCAAACCAGCTGAGCTGACATGCCCAGCAGAGAGCCTGGCACTGCCTGCTTACCCTCCACATCTGCTGAGCATCCCAGCCATGAGGGCATCCCAGTGGTGGCTCCAGACCACCACTGAAAACCCTGCCCTATCTCTGCCAACTCCCACATCCAGGCCAGAAGTGCTCATGACAGCATTGGAGTTTTCTGACCATTTCTCACAAGAACCAGACTTGGCAGCCCCAGCAATGCTGCAGTTCCCACCCAACAGCTTTTCGTTAGGGGATGGCTTTGACAGCCCTGCCTCATCCATTAACAAGCTGGGGATGCAGATGAGAACAGACAGTGACACACTAATTAACTTTAATTCAGTGACGGGAGCCAGCAGAGACAAGGAGAACCACTACCAGCAGTTAATGGCAACAAGGACTCCTGGGCTCCTTCCCCTGCTCTGCCACTGCTTCATTAATAGCTGAGGGGATGATGCTGTGACTGTCTCTTCCTCCCAGAGAGGGGCCTACTGGTTTCCACAGGAGGAGAGAAAGGAGACAGAGAGGGACATTAAAGACTGCTCTCCCTAGGTGGGTTCATCCATCAGCAATTTGGCTGAGTGGTTAATGGCTGCAGTGAATCAGAACCAGCCCCGTGTGGTATGTCCTGAGCAAATGGGAGGGGGAAAATGAAAAAATAAGGAAAGAAAGCTCTCTGAGCGCTGAAAACAGCCCTGAGCTTGTGAGGTATCGAGTTGGCTAGGAAGTTCTGAGCCTGCAGCAGCCCTGATGCTGCCGGGAGCCTCATCTGCTGAGTCACATCAGGGGACCGCAGCCCTCAGCTGAGCCAAGATGGGTTTGATAGAGCACGTTTCCATCAGCAGCCACCCACAAAGCACTCGCTGCTCTTCCCAGGGCCAGTCCCAACCCTGCCAGTAACATCTGCTGGGCTTGGGGCTAAGCAGCACCGGATGAAGAGGATGAAGCAACTTGGAGGATGTTTGCGGGGAGCATCTCGCAAAATGGTGAACCCAGGGGAGAATCTGCTGAGTTGCAGAGGGTCTCCCTAGCTCTGCCCACAGGATGGGCCCCTGGATCAGCAGTCTGGGCACTGGTCCCCACTCACACGTGTGCAGTGCCTGCTGGAAACGCACATCCTCCCTCCGCTGTGCCACCCAGAGCCATGGGACCGCCAACCTCAGCCAGGCAGCCTGCGCTGAGCCATCCTAGCAGCCATGGGATCACGGGGGAGGTGGGGGGGAGGAGGGGGGAAAGCGTTCCCAAACACTTACTCAGCAGCCAGAAGCATCCCTCCCCCTTCCCATTGCCCTCCAACACCACCCAGATCACAGCCAATGCCTGCTCCCCATCCTGTCCTTCCTGAAGAGATGCTGCTCAGGTCTGGGGTTACATGCCCTGCCTTGTCCTACCACCAGGTTGCCCTTTCCCAGGGGTTTTTCCCCCGCCGTCTCTGAAGGCGACAAGCACTTGCAGTGGTGCCTGTTCAAAGAAATCAGGACTGAAGAGCAGCCAGAGGGGAGGGGAAACATTCCTGAGAAGACTCAAGCTGGTGAGAGAGCAGAGGAACCCGTGAGCTCTGCCATCTGTCCCAACAGCATGCTGCCATCAGAGAGCACTGGGTGCGCCCCAGGCCCCGCAGCAGCTCCAGCTGAGTGGCCAACTTTGCTGCTGAGCTAGCCCAGCCGGGATCCAGCCGGTTAAGGGAAGCCCAGGGGGTCTCCTGCTTGAGAAGGAGCTTGGTGCTCAAGGGCAACAATAAATCACCGGCAGAGGGGCAGATGTGGCTTCCAGAATGCTGGGATGAGGGAGGGGGCTGCTCGAGAGCTATACCCACAGCCAGGGGTGCAGAGAAGGGGAGAGGGAGAGCTCCGAGGCTCTGATACAACAAGGTGAGGTGAAGGAAGAGCAGAGGGAGGCAGGCTCACGGCCCAGCCCCAGAGCAGGTCAGAGCATCGTGGTACAGATCAGGGGGCGCAACTTACTGGGACTTGCCCAAGGCCATCCAGTGAGTCAGTGGCTGTGCAAGGCGAGGGCTGCCTGCACACTGCCCAGGAGCCTGGTTACAGTCTCTGAGGATTACAAATACGGCTAATAATAGCTGGCAGGCACCTGGGCCCTAGGCTTGCCGCTCCCCCACTGAAACACACTGCCAGCACACAGACAACGCCTCATTCTTGGGCTTCTGAGACACCCCATTACTCGCTTCCCCCTGTTGGGACAAGGGGCCACCTCGGGCAAAAGCCACCAACACCACGAGTTCAGGTACCTCGGGTTGTCACAGAGTCCCATCCAAGCCTAGCAAGAGCAGAGCAAGCTCCTTCCACAGAGGCTGGGTCGCCCTTTTATTTTTAAACAAGATCCGGTGCTGGAGGAGGATTTACCGGGCATTTATAGGCATCGCTCCCCCCACCAACCTCCCCCAGTTCAGCCAGGGGTCAGACCTAGGGGGCAGTGTCCTGTTGGGGCTGGGAGGGAGGGGAAATCAGCCCCTTCCCCTGGGGCAGGCAAGGACAAGCTGCCTGGAGACATCATAAGGGAACCCTGTGCTGGCAAGGAGACAGTTTGTGGCAACCCACAGAAGAAGGATGCAGACAGGAAAAATAAACACACACACACACCCCCCAGCACCCTGGATTAGCTCTCGGG
>VZRU01007549.1:0-14393 GCA_013398155.1 Pedionomus torquatus
TCCAACTCTAACCATTCTATGATTTTATAATAGCAATACAGTTTTCATGTATTTATGCAAGTGCTTCCAGAAATGCTTTGAGAAAGGGAACTCCTTGTGAGCTGTTTTATTAAAATACTGTGGAAAAATAAGAGCAAACAAAACAACACCAGGGTTATCTGAGGTTATCTTTGTGTGTATGTGTGTGAGTTTCTATTGGGAATATTGGGAATTCATGACTGTAATAATCTTCCAGTTAAAAAGATTTCTGTTGTGTAGTTTTTTAAAATTAGGATAAAATTAGATTGTTTTCATTGGAATTACAGTTCTTCAAAGTCAAGTGCTTCCTTTAGACTTAGGAGGACTAAAGACACATTTTAGCTATGGCACATGGCACTTGAAAGAGTGGCTTTGTTTAATCTATCATTATTGCAGGCATGCAACTTCTATTAATTTCAATAAGACTGATGTGCTTCCATCAAAGAAATAGTTTCTTTATAGTGTTGCCTTAAATACTTGGAAACTAATATTGGAAGAGATATCTGATATCTCCTGACCTTAGAAATCGATGTCAAGACTCAGTAAATGTCTAAGAAAGCTTACTATGCATGATACAGAACACATCCTGGCTGTGTAACATCTAGAAGAAGCACTGTGACTCTTGAAAAGGACTAATTTTCCAAGTGGATTGCTTGTTCCTTGAGTCCTCAGCCAAATTCTTTTGTGACACAGATTATATGGTGTCAGAGATCAAAACTGTTTCTCCTGCTTGCACAAATGATATAGCATATTTTTGAATGATTTGAAACAAACCAAATTGCAAGTGGCATGGGAAAATTTGAGTTACTTGCTGTGAACATTCCCATACCCAGTCCAAATAACCAAAGAGATGAGTTAATGATTCATTTCTGCTTCCATTGTCATCAGTTATTGGATTGAATTAAAAGTAACTATGATACTGTGCTTATGAATCTGAGAAGTTGCATTGATATATGTGTGGACAAATCCTGATGCAGGATGAGATCAGGTTTTTTGCAGAACATATGAAAGCAGAATCCAGACTATAATGGCTTCTTGATCACACACTCTTCCCCTCTTCTATGTCTAGTGAAAACCGTTGGATTCCTAAGAATTTCTGGGTCAGTATTTGCAGTCCTCAGTCAAGAAAACTACACCTGACTTCCTGAAAAAATGTCTCAGGCTTTGATTGTGAATCTAATTTAAGTGCTGGGTTGCTAAATTCAGAACTCTGTAGAAGATCATGGTACTCTGTATAACGCACATTAAGAGTTTGGTCTTATGTTACTTTGGTTATGGTGATTTCTATGAGTTCAGTTGTTTCTTGGAGGACTTTGCATCATGGGAAAATCTATTCAGACAATAATACTCTGCAGAGGGCAAAAGAAACTGGAACCTGAGTGTTTCATAGGACCCATAAGCCATAGAATGAATGATGTTTTGTTGCAGCTGTGATTACTTATGAAGCCTGCTCCTGATTTGGCCTGGAATTAACATTCTGGGTGAATTTATGCTCCTGATGCTATTTTTTAAAATCACAGTTCAGTTTTGACTTATGTTTTTTTTCTCATGGTAAATTAATATTACAGACTAAAAACTTAAGTGCTTGGCCTCAGATCAGCTTCAGTTCAATGGAATTAATTGTGTGGAAAGCTGACACAAAAGAGAAAAGAAGAGATGTATTACTAAATCTTGAGAGAAAATACATTCTTGGTAACTCTGATCTGCTTTTGCAACTTAGAAAAGAGTAGATAATTTTGGTTTCTAGTTCAGTATTCCTAGTTTGATGTAGTAAAGCTGCTTTTACATTTTTGAAAGCATTTAGGATTTTTTTTTTTTTTTGTAGATAAATTCTTGTATTAACCAAAACATGCTCACCAAAATAAATTTGAGCTCATTAATACTGAAAACATGAAAGAGAAAGCCGAGTAGCTTCAAAGCCTTGGACCTTGGTGAAGTTGTAATTTTTCATTAGAACAATGTTACCCAGGCCACCTCTTTTGATTTACATGTGGGTAATTAGTATCTGCCCAATAGTGTTATAGCTCCAAATTCAGAAGGTCTTCAGCAGTGGTCACCAAGCACATAATCTCATCTCTAGCTTTATATCCATATGTTTCAGTTAAATGAATGAAGCCAGCCACTTTGGTGGAGAAGTGCTATACAACATGTGAGAGCCTCACAGGGTTGCCCTAGCTCCAGCCACCACCTTTCAGGAAAAGCCCTATTTTTAAGCTAAATCAAGACACACACACTTTTTTTTTTTTTTTTTTTTTTTTTTTTTTTTTTTTTTTTTTGTGCAGAAATGCGGTTTAATTCTGCTTTGCTGCGGTTATGGAAAGTCTTAAATGGAAGGCTAGAGAACTCAGACTCTGAGTTCTGGGGTTCTGACTGGGGTTACATCATGTCATAACAGTCTGAAACCATAGCAAATACCAAATATTTTTCTTAGCTCAAAGCAAAACTACTCTTGTTTGCCATCTAGTGAACCAGACTAGTACACTCCCCAATACATTATTACCACGCTGATTATTTCCTATCTATAAAAACCCAAAGGGATGAAATGCATCTCCCCCTCTCTACCTCCCCCCTTAGGAAACAATCTCTAGGCAGAAGAACCTCAGACTCCTTGTCAGGGAATGAGGAACAAAAAGCAAGAGAGCCATGGCCCTGGCCCTGCACTAGTTATGAACAAAACCACAGATAAGGACAAATAACAGCAAGCACCTCATTCTATACATATGACTTGTCTGGAGTGTGTTCCCAGGACTATCTTTAAATAAATTTTGCTGAAATATTTTCACTGTAGTGGACACTATTGACTTTTAATGGGTAACTATCTTTTTATAGTTAAAAGCCCAATGACTCCTAACAAGTCCTTTTGCAGACAAATTATTTCTTTTTCTATTGCAATATGTGCTAAACGAAAGCAATTTTTTTTTTTCATAGAAATTTTCAGATCAGTCTTATGCCTTCACAAGTCCTTTGTGGATCTTGCCCACAGTCAATCATTTCCTTTCACTGCTAGCTTAAGACACTGCACAGTCTAGGAAAGATTATTACCTCTTATGCAGCTGTCTCCAGGGTTCCTAATTCATTCATTGAATCATACTGTGAACTCAGAATAATGAGGATTTAAATGTGTTTTAAAAACTTGTTTCTGTGTGATGCAGAGAACAACCTATCATTATTGGATAGATTGGGTCACATTAGGCACAAACAAGGAGCACAAATGACTCCTTCAAAGTCATGATTCTTAGTTTCTAAACCAGCTCAAGACAACACACATGCTGTGATTTGTATGCTCAGCTATCAGGTTATTCTGAGTCACTTCACTCCAAGGTAACTCACCAGAAATAAAAGATAATGTTTTGTATTCTGAGTAGTTTTTTAGTGATTTTTTTTTGTTTGGTGGTTGTTTTTTGGGGGGGTTAATTTTTTTTTTTTTTAATCTCCAAAGAGAGTAAGCAATATATTCTGCAAAACTTTATTACAGCTTTAGGCAAAATAACTTCTGTTTCCCAGAATCTGGGCTGATTTTTGAGGCTATTTTCCAGCTATCGTTTGACATTCCACAATTCTTTTGTTACTCAAAATACGCTCACTTATGCTTGCAGTGGTGTTTCTGCCCACATTAGTTGTTGTCTTGAGACTAAAAAGTTATAGGGCTACTCAGTTTGAGTAAGAGGTGCAAGAGTGGGAAGCTGTGATTAAGTTTATACAATGATGATAGTTTTCAAGGTAATAGGATTGATTTAGATAAATAAATTTTATTAATCTATTACTTTTAATCATAAATGATGGAGCAGCAATTAACACTTAAAGAAGCAGACAACTGGTGTCTTTGGAGAAGGAGGACTAGATTCTGTTTTTCTAGACTGTTTTTTTGAAAATCGATAATAGCGGTGTTGGTTGCAGTAAAGTTACCCTGACTCATAAAAGGTAAAGTTCTGCTCACAGTACTACAGAACTGTTCTCTCAAGTAACAGGAATGGAGCTAAAATCCACTTGATACCAAAGCTAAGCCTCCTCAATGTGGTTGGAACAGAGTATAAAGGGTGTAAGCAAGCAGAATCGGAGCCACAGTATGGTTAGGAATAGAACAATAAAAAAGATGCCAAACCTGAAAATATTTGGGCTTGCCACATGCAAGCACTGATAAAACAGGTGGATGTCAAACTGCCAGGTGATAACAGTATGCTCTGGGTCCTTGCCAGAGCCCATATGGATGCTTGCTGCTGTTTCTGTTACCAAATAGAGAGAGAAGAGAGAGAAATACACTGTGTATGTGTGTATTTGAGGAAAACAACTTTGGCAATCTCTCTGAAGAACTGTAAGATGACCAGATGTTTCTCTGAAGGCAACTGAATCCTTTGTAAAGGAGGGGCATCATTTGAGGGAACATGATCTGTCCTGCTCCTGAATTCAGGATGAGCCTGAAACCCTTGTGTAGAATTAAGGAAGGAAATAGCAACAAATAGGCATTAGTTGAATCCCTAAAAGTAAATAAAAGATACCTTCAGTTCTGGTTAGAGTTAGGGGGAGCGAGATGCAGGGGGATTACTTCTAACAGTTATCTTGTGCTGGAGGCCAACAAAAAGTACATATAACTAGCAAATGCCTATGGGAGGAGGCTGTCACTGAAATTACTCATGAGCACTCCCAGAGACTGATTTAGATTAACTTCTGGCCAAAGAGTTCAGACCTGCCAGTGTTAGTCAGACTTGTACAGTGTTTCAGTGTCATCTACATGGCTCTGGGCATGAAGAAAGCAATCTCTGCTCTGCACTCTGGTCAGAGGAAGGGATGACTTCCTCTGAAAAGGGAAAAAGGCATCTGAGCAGAGGACAGAGCTGATGTGCCCTAACTCAGGCATAGCTAGTTTAAATCTCTTTATGGAGAAGATGAGGATTAGATGGGCAAGATAAAGCCTGTCTTAGATGCTTGCAGAACCACAAACATAGTGGCTGTTATTTGCGTCACTTGGATTTTCAAGTATTAGCAGCCATTCTGTAACAGCAATTTGCTTTTCAGGGAAAAAGTTGGTTAGGCAGCTTTGGAGTGCTGCTTCACAGCCTAAGGACAAAACCAAACAACAAAAAAATCAAATCCAACTGTGCCTTCCAGCAAAACAAGCGTGCAAATCAGCAGGGAGCTGGTGCATACAAGAGAGAGCACAGGGAAAGGACCAGACTGTTGTTCAGCTTCTCTTTCTGTCTGGAGACCAGTGATAGAGGCAGAGTTGCTCAGCAGGTGTAAGCAGCGTTATCCTGTTCCCTTCAGGGCAGGTAGAGACATTTTTCACAAGCTCAAAGTGAAAATATGTTTGTACTTTTTCTCCCTGACTGGTGTTTTAATTGCAGGTACGCTATCTTTGAAATAGTTAGCACTTGCTTTTCCCTCATGGTACCAGGAAAATGCCTGCTGTGGCCTTAATGATTCATTTATACCCACTGCTGAGAGGAGTCCTGGTTTCTGTTGTAAATTTGTAATGTGTACGCGTGTGTGTGTCAGATTCCACTGGGGTATAAGATGATACAATTTTACTTGTTAAAATAAACACAATTTGCAAAGGCTGGGAGTTGATTCATATTGGTGTGGTCTGGGTAATATTCCTGATTCTCTGTATTATAGTAAATGCCTTTGGTTTATATTATAAGTAGAAGAACAACTTTATGTTAAAAATTAAAATGTTTCCTTTGCTGGAGGGAGCGCTGCAGCTTACCCAAAGTAAACCTCAATGCTTCTGCTGTAACTGTACTTTTGGAAGGTCTTAATGTAATTAAGGTTCTTTCATTCATTATAATGTAATGGCCTGCAGTTTAAAAGCACTTGCTTACTTTGAATGCATTAGAGAATCACAGAATTCACTCTTGAAATGAAATAAAGCAAGATTTCATTTTCAAGGTTTGCTCAAATGACAGCTGAGGTCCTGAGGACCTTTCAGGATTAAACGCTGTGTCAGAATAGATTGGATAATTTCCCTGTAATGCAGACAGCTGGAAAACTAGTCCCAGACACGGAGTTGGTATTTTGCTGGACTAAGTAATCGAAGTGCATTTCTCTCAAATCTGGTTTTAAACAATTCCTTCTGGAACTGGGAAGAAGTTCAGAACCATTTCTACTGGTACAACTGGAAGAGCTATTCTCATTTTTGTATGTGATGCTGAAGCTTCCAAATATGTACAGAAAGCTAAAATCTATTCCATTTTTTTTAGTGGCATTTTGGTGCATAACATTTTGAGACCCCCTCAAACAAGACATTAAGTACCCAAGTGCCTCCTTGATGGAGGCAGAGCAAATCTATGTTCTGAAGTCACAAGCATCTCATTTCTCTGCTGGAGGTGCATACTGTCTATCTGATCTTAGGAGCCATGACTTCAGGCACCCAAGTTTGAAGATGGTGGTATGGGTCTTTAGATGACCTCATGAAATTACCAAGTGTCCCTCTTTTGTTAGGATTAGGATTGCTAGGGTGCAGCCTCGTTCCCTCAGTCTCACTTGTTCCCCTTCTCTGTGGCCCATCTTCTCCTGGCTTCAGCTTATCCTAAGGCTGCCAAGTGTCCCCCTGTCCATGACAGCAGCAGTGGATCATGTTGTGCACCAGACCTCACCATGACCAGAAGGGAATCTGTATGTCTGGATGCATACTCTTTCTTGAAGATAACAGTGTCACTCTTTCTTGCCTTCAGGAAATTTCTTGGATTTCAGGCAATAAATCAAATCCCATCTCCATCCATTGTCCTGAAATGGTAGGCTGTTTTTGCAGTATGATGAGTTCAAGATTCAGTCTTATGCCAACATGCAGACTGGGTTTTTTTGGTGGAATTTTTTCCAGGTTATATGATCAAGAGCATCAGTTTTTCTAAGCAGAGGGATTAAGCCTCAGCACACATCACTACAAGGCAGGTTATTTGCACAGTACACTGTTGTGTTTACTGGTTTTTGCATAACATAGTTTCTGAAAGCTGGTAAAACAGAGAAAAAAGAGAAATCACCCAGTAAGTTGTTGTGTTTTTCTGTGCTGCTGCACACCCAAACATGCTATGATAAACCTTTCCCAAAGGTTTCTGAGAGACCCTGAGTCTCCTGGTTTTCTTGTCCTGATGTGTGGTGCTGGTGCTATCCCAGGCATTTAGGTCACAAATGCACTAATGCCAGGAGCAACTACTGGGGCTAAAAGGAAATATTTCTGGCTATCTTAGCAAAGGAGCCAGGATAAGAAGAAAGTGCTATAAAGATTGGGTCAGCAAGACTTAGGCTTCCATTTCTTGCTTCTAGTACTGTCTACCAAAAAACAACAAATGCCCCCAAACAAACAAAATCCCAACAAGTCCCAACAAACAGAATGACACATAAAGAGGGAGATACATCTGAAATACTACGGTGGATTTGCCATGCATATAAATCAAGCTCTTCAGCTTTATTTCTTCTCCTCAAATTGCTCAGAAGGTAATGCCATACATTGGAAATCAACCTACTGTGGGTACATAAGCTGGGCTGATAATACCTTTTATCTGGACTAATTAAGCATACCATGCCACATGGCTGAAGCAGCCAGCACTGACAATACAAGAAGTTGTTGGCCTCAGCCCTGAGAGCACAAAACTCTAAGCCTGGTGCTGCTTGAGCTGAAGGCTGCAGCCGTGTCACAGAATCACAGAATCATAGAATGGTTAGAGTTGGAAGAGACCTTGAAGATCATCAAATTCCAACCCCCTTGCCATGGGCAGGGACACCCACTACACCAGGTTTCTCAAAGCTCCATCAGGGTTGGTCTTAAATATTTCCAGGGATGGGGCATCCACAGCTTCTCTGGGCAACCTTTTCCAGTGCCTCAGGTTGCCTGTCCACGTGTGTGTTTGCTGTCACCTGAGAACTCTAGGAGAGTTTGCAAGACTACAGATGTGTTTGGGTCATGACCACTGCTCAGTCTTCATAGAAGTTAAGTCCATTCATGAAGCGTCTTGCTCCTCACAGATCTGTTTACCTACAAAATAATTATTATATATTACAGCAGCGTTCTGGCAGAAAACAACATAAGTTATGTTTGCTCTTCAGCTTATAGCTTTTCATATTTTCTGGGTCTAAAACTTTTTTTGGTGTGTATAATTTCATGAGCTCTGGGACCACACACTTCTTCCTCCTCATGTGACCTCTTAGTACTCTGTCATTAGTTGATACATTCACCATTGCTTGGTGTTAAAGCTTCTGCACTATTGTTCCTATAAATTTTATTTCTGTTACACTTCTCCTCTGAAAACAAGGTGTAAATACAGTTCTCTCAGATCTGCAACATGCAATGCATCCGCATCAGCTTGAAGAATAACTGGCAGATGCTGAGGAAGGCTACTGAAAGAAGACCATGACCATTGCTTTACCAGTAACTAGCTCTGGAAAGGACTGAGACTCGTGAGTGTAGACCTAAGAGGTAAATAATAGTTACTAAGCAGCAGAGACAGAGTTAATATCACCACTTACTTACTGACTTGTGAAATGTTAATCTCTGTATTTAAATGTATCAGCTAGAATGGAATAGAAGGGAATTATTTTAAAGGGTGAAATGCAGGTTCCTTAGGGACAATTTAGCGACTTGTCTCATTAGTAGCATTGTGGTAATATGTAAATTAAATTACTGGAAATCAGAGTTTAGTAACATAATAAACTGTCAGTTTTCCCACGTTTGACTTTTGCTCCCTGATTTTCCTCTTGCAAAAGTGACAGCTCCCCCTGTATCAACTTTTCTGTTGCAGCTCTGCTTTGTCTTTGCATCCCCAACTTCATTGTTTCTTCGGCGCCTCAAAGGCTCCCTTTCTTTCACTCAGATCACCAGTCTTTGCAAAATTCCATTGAACATAATGTCATGGAGACTCTACCTGTCTCTCAAATTTGGCCAGCAGATTAAAAAGCTGTTGGGGAGGACTGGCAAATTGACAGAGTGATTCCATAAACCTCATTTTCTTAGGACACCAAGATAGAAGGTAGTAATATCTCAAATACAAATAGCTCATCTAAATGCGAGGACATAATAAATTGTTGTGAACATTGCAAATAAACTGGCAGAGATTTATATGTCTTAGGAGCTTGTGCCAGCAGATGCAAACAAAATTTTATACAGCCAAGTAAACTTGAAGACAAACCAGGGCAGGATCAGACAGAATGCTGGTTACTGACAGTAAGAATTTTTCATAGCAAAGACTGAAAGACTGTAGAAAATCAGGAAGATAAGACAGGGATTAAAGCAGAAGAGCTCTCAACAATCGCTAGTCTTATGCAAGCAGGAAAGTAAGCATATATTGTTTGACAAACAAAAACAGGTATTTAAAGTAAGTAAAATGAAAGAAGTTGCTTTATAACATATGTAGATGAATGTCACCTACAATACTGTGCCTAGTGTTCTTCCCTTCTTGAAGGCATTATATTATTAAAATATTGTGAGATTAATACTAGGCTTTAAGGATATCCTTTGTAAAAGACGGCTACACATCTAAAAGTTTGGTGTGTAACTTTTTCAGAATGAAAATTATGTTCTGACCAATCTAATGAAGCATGAAATTGTGACATTAATTGATAGCACAATGTAAAAATGGTAATAATTTGTGATTTAGCAGTTCAGCTCCCTATGGGCCCAATCCCTATCTGATGATACAGTGGGAAAATACAGTCCTAAAATGTGAATTTTTAAAGGACTATGATCAGTCTCTTCTGAATGCTTGCATAATGTAAGTCACCAAATTTTACCCAGTAATTCCTGTGGAGAAGGTTATTATTTTCTGTGCTATGTAATTGAGAACCATCGGCTTCAATAATTTGTGGTTGAGTTATAGCATATCTTTCAGAAGGATATCCAATTTAAGCTGATGACTAATGAATCTCTTTTCTTGTGTTCCAATGATTTGTTACAGTAACTGTCAAGAAGCTGGATTATATTTGCAATTTATTTTTATTTCAAACTTCATTTTTAGTCATGGGTTCTTGGGACATATTTGTCTGCCAGTTTAGGAAGGTCATTGAAGTTGGACACCTGTGCAAGTATTTGGAAATTGCGTTCAGATTGTCTGCTAATCTTTGTTAGCCACTGATTTCAGCAAGGGCATGGTTTGATAGTCCAGGGGCTTTGAGCTGTGCTTAGCTAAAAATAGGTTTGACTGAACTATGCTTAGCTGAAAACAGAAAGGAATAAACCAAAGCAGAATCTTCTTTACTTCTCAGAGTTTCAGAGTGCCAAATTCTCTGTTTTACTTACAGGTTATGTTGCACACAAAAATGAGGGTCCAGCTTAAAAATCAGACCAAACTGAGTTTTACAGCTAGTGGTTAGTTCTTATATTAAGGACTACTTTAATGTAGAAATGTACAACTGTACATTCACAGGTAATGTTTTAGAGTATTGTTAACAAATAGAAAATTTGCTGGCATTATTCCACTTAAGGAATAGAATTTTAAAGCTGAACAAATACTAGGAAGCTCTTTCTATGCATATTCAAGACTGATTAATTTTGTCCATTTAGGACTGAATCTTCTGTGTTCTGCTTCTGAGAATACCAGCATAGTCAAGAATTGCTGTACAAGTACTGGTAAAATAAATTCTTTTTTTTTTTGAACTTAAAGGTGTCAATATTTGCTGAAAGCAAATTTTAACAAGAGTATTGCAGTATGAAGTTCTGGACTCATAGTACTGTTTAGATACAGAATTTGCTTAGGAAGAGACCTTTAAAAAGAAGAGAATATTTCTATGGTGACAAACACACAGAGGACATATTACCTCTTAAATTTTCATTTTATTTTACACTGCAGCTGTAAGATGTCTCACCTATAATCAAGTTTAAAATGAAAATTGTGAATCCAGGAATCAGAATTACCAGGAAGCTGGGACAAAGGCTGTCTGCCTAGGTTTACTTCATATGGAGTTAAGAATGTTGTCATGTTGTGTGAAGAAAGAAAAGATACAACTAAAATAGAGCAAATTAAGACATTTTATATACTGCTTTTGTGTTCAAATACCATTTCTCATTCTAGAAGCAGGACAGTTCACTTCTGAAGGGTGTGACGGCCAGTGGTTTTGTGCCATTCAGGCAGTCTAAAGAAACTAAAGTGCTCATCTCACTTTTAAAAGCCATAAACTGAAAATGTTGCAACACAGCTTTCCTTTTTCCAACACATAGAAACAGAGTCATTAGGTCAATTTTCAAGTTTGACTTAATCAAACTTTGAGTAAAATACTCTTCTCTAAGATTCATTATACCCTGACACAGTTAGATTTCATGCAGTTAACCGAAAGACTTCTTTCATGTTGTGAAGTAAGTTAAACCAGAAAGGAAAAACTATGTATCTGGGAGAATGAAGGAGCCAATATGTACAGTTTCTGTGAAGTGGAAAGTGTGATAAGGCCACTGAGCTTCAGATCTTATCACTTACTATACGAAAACATATCTCAACATGCATCATTGATGTGCTCTTTTTAGAGCAAATATTGTGACATAGTTTTTTTTAAAAAAACAGGGGTATAAAATCCTTGGCAAAAAATACAGTTGTACAGCAAATAGTGTTATTTCTATTGAAATCTTATCTTCATTTGTGAATAGCACTGTGATCTAGAGAAAAAAGTTTAACATTAGTCACTAGAGTAATAGGCTCCTCCTACTATTAAGATCTTCAATACACTCCTAAACTTCTTTCTCTGGCCAAAACATTTTTTTCCTACATTTTACCACTGAGAGCTAAGAGCCCAATTAAAAACAAAAAAGAACAAACCTGTGAAAATTGAATACCTGTGCTAAAACCTCAGCAAAAGAAATGAGAATGTTGTATTGCGAATACTGTCAGATTTTCTACCATTCTTCCAGTACACTTGTGTTGCTGGTACCACCTGTAAAGATACTGTGAATGCAGCAAAACTGTTAATTATGTCCAAGGCATTTGTAAAAATAATTTAATTACAACTTTGTAACTAAGCAGATGTTGACATTTAATTTGATTGCAATTTAATGCATACCAATATAATTGGTATGATTAGACCTTGAACTGCAGATGTGAACAGTTAGAAGTAATACACTTGTTAAAGATCGATAGTGTTGCTTCTCTGTTTGATGTTATCCTAAGAACAATAAACATTCAATAGCTGTTGGCCGTGGTAGAATTTGCTGCTAAAATGATCATGTAAATATTTTTTAAAAGTGAAAAGTTACTATTTTCCACAAAAAAAAAAGAAAAAAAAGGTTTTTTTTTTTCTCTGATTTTCTTTTAAAACATGAAAATAGCAGAGGCTAGTTTCTTAAACATGTGTCCCATTTTCCTTGTGCTTTCTTTTCCAATGCCTGGATCCCATCACAGCTCTCTTCCCTGGGCAAAGACAGCACTTGCTGGAGGTAGTGTGGAGAGAGGTGTGCTGATGAGCCAGACAATTCTTGTTAGTTGAGTGGCCATCAGTTAACTGCCAACTGTGTGCCACTCTTTGTTTTTCTCCCTTTTCAACCCTGAAACACAGATTTGGGTTTTTCTTTTCCATTCAGGTAGTTTTTCACGGAGTTAATGTGAAGTCAATGCATTTAGAAATCTCTCTCACTCTTTGAGGTTAACTTGAAAATGGTCAATTAGTGCAGAAAAGATCAAAGAGAGGGTATCAGCAAAAGCCCTACAGGAGGTATGATAATAGAAACCTGAACTTATTTTGAAAGTCAGATTGAAAACTACCAATTTATATACTATTGGTTTTGTTATTATCTTTCTATATACTTCATTTCCTTTTTCATTTTGTTTTGTTTTGTTTTTAATTCAGCTTTGATAACATTCTCCCTTAGTTGAAAACACAATAAAGAATTAACTTAGAAATTTTTTAGTAAGTAGCCTTTATTTTTAATCCAGTAAACTACATGGATCTGTCTGAACTTTTGGGATCATCAGCAATTTTCAGCCCAGAACAACATTTTCTATTGTTGCTCTTAATAAAAATTCCAGTTCTCTTTTTCCCTTCTATTTTTGTGTGCTGACGTTGAGAATTTTTTACTGTGCTTCTGTTAATAAAGCAAAAATTTGACTGCATTTTTTATTACTGCAGACAATCTGCATTTAGCAGAAGGTAAGTTTTGCTTTTCAGTATTTTGCTTTTTGGCTGCCTTGGACATGTGTGAGTGGAGCTGATGTATTTGAGGAAGAAGCTAGCAATTTCTGCAGTAATGTGGTGCGCATCAGCCACAGAAGAGGCCATCCTTGAGGTAATCCTTCCTTAAATTTGACAATCTATTTCTGAACACTTATTATTTTCACTCAGGATGTGAACATAAACATTTGTAAGTCCCTAGGAGATCTGAGCTTGACTAAACATGCTAGTATTCTCCCCTGCTTAGATGATGGGCAAACCAAGTGTTGCCTGATGCTCAAGCTGAAAATACTTGTAGGGTCTCAGATGTTACTCTTGTTTCAGATATAAAAGGAAGAAAGGAGAAATGAAAAATTCTATAGCCCCTCTTGAAATCTTAGAGGAACAATCATGATGCCAGCAGTGAACATTATAAGCCTTGGAGCTGCCAAGGCACTTCCAAGCAGAGCAAAACCAGAATGCATTTCTTTTGTGCTCTGTTAATAAGCTATGCTGGGTAAAAGTTGCTATGGACTTATTGGCAGGCTTATGCCAGTAACTTGTATATGCTAGTGGAAGCATACCTTATGTTTCTTAATGTTTGTAGTGTGAACTTAAAGGTTTTTTGTTTGAAACTATCTGGCAGTCTCTTAGTTCATAGGTCTCAATCAAACAGCTTTCCATGGCATGTCCATGGCTTGTGTAGTTGACATTGCAGGAAGGCTATGTTATGACTTCATCTGGGAATCAACAAATATCTACCCTTGCAAGCTATGATTGTGCTGAGTGAAACTTAGCCCAAATCATCCTTTGTTGTGTGATGAAATTGGAGGCTGGTGGTGTTTTGAGCACATCAACTTGTTCTCCATTAAGACTATGATGGCACAAGAATCCTATCTTAGTTTGAGTGAACAGTATTCAGAGCTGGATGCTAATAGTTAAGATTAAACCCCAGGACCAGACATTTTCCTTTAAATTCCAATAAAGCAATGTAAAATTCTCAAGACTCAAACAGAGTCTTTCCAGGAACTTAGTTTAAAAACTCAGTGTTGAACATACGGTATGTAATTCAAACTTTTTTGTTTTTTGTTAAATTAACTTTTAATTTTGGAAACACTAATTATTCCCTTGTATGTGAAAAATCATCAGCAAAACAGAACTGTAAGTGCCAGTAAATTAGGCTTTGTTGTAAAGCATTGTATTTCAAGTGACTCATCTGATTCCTGGTGACTTCTAGCAAGTTCAGTAAAGTAGCATGGAGTTTTGAGACTATCCTAGTGTAGGTTTATTGTGTTGGTTTTTTTTTTTTTTTTTTTTTT
>VZRU01007549.1:14432-28765 GCA_013398155.1 Pedionomus torquatus
TTGTAAAATGACTCACTCACTCTTCTTACACAGAGAGAAACCTTTAAATTTGCTGAATCTGATGGGTTGTGTGTGTCAAGGCTAAGGTGACAGAATGACTGGGGTGACACGGTTGGCCACTTGCAGGGTGCAGTTTTGCGTTCATTTTCTGAGTTCACCAGTAACACCTTGATCCCTCCTTTCTTCTATTCTGGGAGCTATCTAATGAGGTTTTGCTTTGGGAGATAGAGACATTTCATATATTCAACTCCATATAACTCTATTTAAAAAAATAAACTCAACTCAATTTCATATATTAAACTCATTTGGGATTAATATCTACAAGTATGCTAGTGTGCCTACAGATGGATAGATGTGTCTGTAGAAGAGTAGCTATTTCTAAGGCATGAAGGTGTTGTGTCATGGAACAAGGTAAGGTACAGAACATGAACTGGTGGCTTTCCTTTGGAAGTAGTTTTTCTGATAAGTTTCTATGCCTAGTATGCAAGCAAACAAGAGACTTGATGAGCCCACATGTATTTAGTTCAGCCTCGTGGGCCTAAAGCATGGACAAGTGAAGGAGATCAGCTCTCATCAATGAAGTTTCTTTCTGTAGGGTGAGATTGTATGTGGATGTGAGGTTGTACAGTGGAACTGCCATTTTAAGCAAGGTTGGTTATTAATCAGCTTTCCACTGCATGCGTCTTTGAGTGTTGCTGCCAAACCAGCCTCTCAGCCTGAGGGAAGCATTGAAATGAGCCAGCCACCGCTCTGCCAAGCTGCTGTGACAGATATGCTGAATATCTTTTTCTGATTTCTGTTTCGTTGAGAGTAAATAGATCATACAAGGGAGTAGTCATTGCTTAGAACACACTTGCTGATGTTCTGCATGGCTGGCTGTAATCTTTGAGGCAGGAGCCATTCACACTTGCCTGGTTGCTATCTAAAAACTGAAAAATGCTGAAGCTGTGGAGACACTACATAGGGATCAGCTGCTTGCTGCAACTTTGATCTTGCATCAGCTGGTAAATGCTTGGCATGCCCACAGTAGCTAAGTTCAGGGAAATGCTTCATTAAGTTAAAAGCTGTGATACTTGGCTGCCCATGCAACTTTGGAATTAATTGAAGAATCCTTCAGCTATCACTCTTATGGTCCTACCCTTTTCTAATGGAGTGTCCTTTGCTACCATGCTTTTGCTCTAAAGATCATCCACATTGAGGCACAATCTTCAGACAGGTGTGACTAGGGCCTCAAGTGATAAAAAGTCCCTGCTGCTTGGTCAGCCAGTCTACTCAAAGCTGGATCATTGTGATTTTGGCTAGATTGGCCAGTCAGAATGATAGATACCTTCCCGATTTCTCTCTCCAAAGAGAGGAGAGGAAAAGGTAGAGTTGAGTTTAGAAAAAAAATCAAAACTACTTTAATGAAAATATTAATAAAATAATGAAATTATTATCAATAATCATTAATTACCATAATAATAAAAAACATACAATATATACAAACCCATGTCTTAGCTCCCAGAACTATGATTGTATCACCAGCAGGCACAGGGCAAGTCTCAGACTGGACTCAGCGATGGACAGGAGATGGATTTCAGATCTGGAGTAAGGAATGTTCAGATCAGGATCAAAGGCAGAAAAACATTGTTCTCCTTGGACAGCAGTTATTGAAGAAAAGAGAATTAACTTTTTGATCTCTCAGCTTTTACACTGAGCATGATGCAGATGGGATAGAATACCCTGTTGGTCAGGTTTGGGTCACATGTTCTGTCTGCCTCTTCCCACAGGTGTGATCCTTCTACACTTTTCTGCTTCCAACACTGTAACAGGACAAATGGAAAGAAAAACAACCAGAGAGCTGACCTTGGTTTTTATAACAATAAGTATAAGCAGGAGCTTCTCTGCACACCATTCTTTAGCATAAGCAGGTCTTATCACTCTGACAGCGAACAATTTCTGCACAATGTTAAGTTCAGAGTTTAGTTAGTTAGAAGAGGTCCAGCTAAAAAGTAAAATTATTGAACACGAAATTGGTTCTGTTTTACCTCAAACTAGGACAACCATGAAGGAAAGATTTTATCCCTCACTATACTGGCAGAAATGGTGCAATATCTCCAGTGCTGTCATGCTACAGGTCAAGTGACAAGGAGGAGAGATCGCTGCTTTCCTTCTTGCCCTTCCTCTTCAGTCTTCTGGTTCCACACTTCAAGTCAACTTCCTTTCCATTCAGCTTCTCTCACAAACATCCCCATGCTTTCCTTTGCTCAGCTATCCTTTAGCCACCTGGAAGTGCTGCTGCTTCTGTGAGACATAATCTTCTTCTTGGACAGTCACCAAAGACATTTGAGGCATGAGCCAAAGACATTGCACTTGTGGGTGCAGTTATGGGTGCATTGACTGCGGTGTGGGAAGTATGTCTCCTAGGCTTTTCATTGGAGATTTCAAGATATTGCCTTCCAATTCCAACATGAGATGAAAAATGGCATTGCAGTAGAAATAGTGAAAAGTATTTCTGTAGTGAAATGCAACGTAATGAATTTTCATTAGCTATAACTAAAAAAAAATTATCTATGGAGATGGTGGAGACTGTAAAATGCATGCAAGGAAGAAATCATTCAGCCCAATCCCTCTGGGATACTATAACATGCATTTGATCAAGCTTATAAACTACATGCAACTCTGTTGATATTGCTTCAGTATACCCATTAAGGAAAAGGTAATAATTGCTTTTTCAGTTGTCTGAAAAAAGCTATATCTTAATTTGTTCCTCCACTGAGTATTGACAGTGGTGGGAAAATAACATTGAATGTCACTGTGAAAGACTTTCTATGATGAGATCAGGTTTCTCCTGCCACCCTTCCACTTCTGCACAGAGATTTGGCCTACTCTGTGCTGCTTGGTCTCCATGCTGGTGTGAGTTGCCAGTTACCACTGGTGTAGTGCATTTGTAGTTATTTTCCTGAATTGTGTGCTCCTCTGGGATTAAACTATGCTATTTCAGCACAAAACACAAACAAGCTTTTTTTTATTTGAGTCATCTGAATCAACGTACTAATGCTCTGAGTCCAGTGGAAGGCAATCTGCAAGAATACAGCAAGCAGCTATAAATGACTGGTGAACATAAGACTAGTGATGTCTGTTTTAATGTCATTTTTTATGATCTTTCTCATCAAGATGCTGAGCAGGTGGCTCTGAGGTGCAGTGTAAGTCAGCAGTTCTGTAAACACAGGCTTTCCATGATCTGGCCTTTCTAGACAGGCCTCTTTTTGTCGCAGGCATCAGCCCATGTAATCACTTCCAGAAAATTATTCTCTTTTCTTTTGATCTTCCCTTTGGCCTTACCTCCAAAGTTTTCTGCACAATAGTTTTGAGGGTTTATTACATGCCTTACATCAAATTATGGGTAGATTCCAACTGTGAAAAGCACTTCAACAGAAACAGTACCACAGCCCTTCCTAAGGAAGTAATTTGTGATTCAAATTCTGTAGTTCTACTTGTACTATGAAATGCTCTGGATCTTGATGTGCTGCATCTTTTGAAAAGTCAGCTTCAAAGATGTTCTTGAATCAGGGACTGTTTTCTGATTAAATATCTGGTGGGAGCTAATGACAAGTTTATTTAAAAACATTTTATTTTTGCTGCAGTGCTGTGGGAATAGAGTTTCATTAACACTTATAATCATGAAGACTAAGAAGGGGTCTAATCCCTAGCATTTCTTAGGCACATTTAAGTGATCAAAAGGGATTGCAGAGATTATGGTTTCTTTATGTCATGCAAATCATGTTAATTAAATGAATTAGGAGTCTGAGCAACCCAAGCAAGGCTAGAAGGAGCCTCTCTTTGTGGTTAAGATACAGTTATTTAGACGACCATCAGATGTGCCTGCAGCAAAAATAATGGTACTATGAGGAGCAAGTTCCTCCTGATTATTGATTCAGACAACTCTGCATCAGAATGTGGGCTATGTATGCCTGTAAATCAGGATTTACTAGCACGTATAGCTGTTTGCAGCCAGGGGCTTACTCGGATGGCACCTGCTTATCAGTGAACTAAGAAATAGAAATAAGAAATAGATATTGACTTCCAGCCAGAGACAAGTTTTTTTTTTCTGTTGCTGATGAAGACCAGGAATAATATTCCTTCTCTGTGAACACCATGTTCTTTCAAGATGTTTAACTGCAATTACTTTGGCATAGGACATTAAAACAGTGCAGAATAATTTAATTTTTAATGTCTATTGAACTGAAAAAACCAGCAATCCAAAGGATTGTGGCCTTTGATTTGCCATGTGACTTAATGAGAAGAGTTGAATCATTAATCCAGTTTTGGATACAAACCCCTCGGTAAGTTTGGACCTTTTACCCAATCTCACATGGTTGACCACTTGCAGGGTGCAAGTAATTTACAGCAATCATGTAATTAGTCTATAACTATTTTGTTTCTCTATGTTTCTAATAACAATTTACAAAGTAGCCTTTGATTAATTAAATATTGAAGTAATTAATTTTAAAACATTCAGATTTCTCACCAAGAGTATTCCCACTATAAAGATGACTAGAAACATTCTACTNAGATGTGTTCATACCCAATAAATAATCTTATACCAACTTGCTCTCCTTTGTTTTCTTTAACATTTACCCCAAGGATGCTTTAGCAAGCAGAAATACCATTATCTCAGCCTTCACTCTTGTGAGTTTCAAAAGCTGGTGCCTCTCAGCACCTGTGGGCAGTAGTGTTTACCCCTGTCCTGACTACAATATTTGCACTTATTTTCCTGTTCCCCTTTGAATTATTTTCCTTAAATCAGGGATATAAAACAGAATATTTCAGAGTCTGCAAGCACATACAAAGCATCTCTCCACTCAGGGAATGTAATTTAAAGCCATTATCACTCCAGAGGTATTGCAGGTTCCTCTGATTCATGGCACTATGCATGCTAGCACCTCTCTTTGGACAGTAAGCATGTAGTCAATCTGAATTTATACAATACAGATGTCTGTATAAACCATTCACCTCAACACCTGTAGGAGAAAAGTGGGTATTTCTGGATATAATTTATTGCAGTAAGATAAACCATGACTATGATCTATCCAAGTAGCTCAAATACATAAATCATTTGACACTGTCCCACATGACATCCTTGTCTCTAAACTGGAGAGATATGGACTTGATGGATAGGTCAATTGCTAAATAAGGAGCTGGTTGGATGGCTGAAATCAAAGGGTTGCAGTCAAAGGCTCAATGTACAAGTGGAAACCAGTGATGAGTGGTGTTCCTCAGGGGTTGGTACTAGGACCACTGCTGTTTAACATCTTTGTTGGTGATGTGGATGTTGGTATTGAGTGCACTCTAAGCAAGTTTGCCAATGACACTAAGCCATGTGGAGTGGTTGACATGCTGGAGGGAAGGGACCTGGAGAGGCTTGAGGGTGGGCCTATGAAAACCTCATGAAGTTCAACAAGGTCAAGTGCAAGGTCCTGCATCTGGCTTGGGACAAACAAGCACAAATGCAGACTGGGTGGAGAATGAATTGAGAGTAATCCTGAGGAGGACTTGGGACTGCTGGTAGATGAGAAGCTCAGCATGAGCCAGCAATGTGTACTCGCAGTTCAGAAAGCCAACTGCGTCCTTGGCTGCACCAAAACAAGTGTGTCCAGCAGGTCAAGGCAGATGATTCTGACCCTCTAGACCCAGTCTACAGTCCCCAACAGAAGAAGCACGCAAACCTGTTAGAGTGAGTCCAGAGGACGGATGCAAATATGATCAGAGAGCTGGAGTACCTCTTCTGTTAAGACAGGTTGAGAGAGTTTGGGTTGTTCAGGCTCAAGAAGAGAAAACTCTGGGGAGACCTTATAGCAGCCTTCCAGTACATACAGGAGCCCTACAGAAGAGATGGGGAGGGACTCTTTATCAGAGAGTGTAGTGATAGGTTGAGGGGTATCAGTTTTAAACGAAAAGAGGGTCAAAAGACAGAAAGAATGACTTTAATGAAAATCAAGATTTTTCTAAATATTGCACACTATTTTTCCTTGACTTAGTGTTATGGCTTGCATTATTTCAGTGGAGTCATATTAATATTTCAAAGAGCATCTGGGAAACCAACTGGACAATTTTATTGCAAGCTAGAAGAATTCTCAACAAGTTTTGTCACTGTACCTGCAATACTGAGTGGGGAACACAATATAGCTAAGCTGTAAGACACCGCTAAGCTAATGGATTGCATCTAAGACTGTCCTGAGGAAGGTTAAACAGTATTTAGATTTTACTATATTGAATAGTCAGAAAAAAGAAATAGAAAAGAAAAAGAGACAGGAAATTGCAAGACACAAGAAAGTAAAAGTGTTAAATGCAGAATTAAAATGTGCTCATAAGACATCAAAATGGAAATGTGCATTTGAGTATATTTGGGTGACATGTAGTATGACAATATAATATTTGTCATATGAAAAGTGATGTCAGCACAGTAAGCACTCCAAGAACTGTTGAAACTCATAAGTTTTTGATTTAAGATGGAAAAAAGCATATTAAAAATAAATGTGTAAAAATATTGCCTCATAATACAGCATTTTAAAATGCGTGTCACAAAGTGTTTGAACTGGAGATTATGTCTAAGCCACTTCTCAGTCAATTTAGCATAGTGGAAAAGCAAACAAAATAAACTTTAAAATGTTAAGGGTTTTTTTGGTCTTTACTAATGCGTTTTAGAAATCTTTCCTAATCTATATACCAAGAAGTGTCAAACGAAAGCAAAAAAAAATTATTGTGTCATGAATACATATTGAATCAAATCATTAACAGCTACAATGCACATGGGACTTAGGAGACAGCCCATGAAGACATAGATAATATTTTTGGTGAACTTCAGTTCTGTTGATGAAATTGTTATTATTTGTTGTATGGAAGTGCTAAATCTTCTGGAGGATCCTAAATGAAGATCAATCTGAGACAGACAATTTTTCCCTTGTTTTGTTTTTTCTTCCAGCTGAATTTAAAGCTTTAATGTGTGTTAAAGGACAACACTGTGAAGCCACGTAGCTGAATCCTTTTTAGCATTGATACTTCATAGTATATGAAGCAAATAGACTTTTTCCTGCCAAGATTTCCTAGTTTGCCTTTCAGTTCAGAAGTAGAAGTATGTGTCATGATCTGTAGTCACCTACTTTTAGTACTTCATATGAGGGTGCCAACTAGTGTCGACAATAGGCAGATATCTAGGAGTGAGCAGTGAGTCTGAGATTAAACACCCGGTCTGGATTGATAAAAAAATAATAAAAATGTAGATATTAAATAACAATAAAAAATGTAGATATAAAAGATATCAAGCCTTATTAGCAGTCCTTTGTGGGAACTTGGATTTCTGGCTTGGAGTGGATATAATTCTTCATAAAATACATTAATTAAGTAGTTTTAATCTGGAAATATTAGGTGTTTGAATCTGAAAACCATGTGACCTGTCTATCCTAGATCTTGGCTCCTAAATTAGGGCCTGAAATTTGGAAAGTCTGAGATGGGGTTCTTTATTTTAGGACAAATTGCTGGTGCAAATCCACAGAGCACATTCTAGGACATAAACAACCCAGCATTGCAGCTGCTAGTACAGAATGCATCTACTGCTCATCTAAACAGCATCTTAGGAGATAAAAGTAGACAGAGGTATAAAAAGGGGCTGAAATCTAGATGAGCAAGCACTCTATTTTCCATTCTTTTTCTTTTTGGCAAGCTAGATTATTAATCATATTAATTTGCTTTTATTTCCTCTTGATTCTTCAACTTTCTTTTTTTCACTCTGTCTCATTTCCTTCTACTTGCTGTGCAACATTCTGTGCAGACACTTCACCTCTTTCTACATTTACCTGTCTTATCTATATTTACCTTCAAGCAATTTTGAACACTGGCTTGACATATTTTCCAGTTTATATTTTCTCTTCCCAATGGCACTCAGTAGATATCATTCTTGGAACCCCAAGGTCCATTTGGTCTTTCAAAAGGGCACCCCATTACTGAAAACATTCTGCTCCCTGGCTGCATAGCAGAAAAAGGAAGAAAATTATTACAGCATCTTTTGACACAAAGAGGTCTGACTAAACTAACAGCACCAATAGATGTGTAGCAGTTCCTGTGGAGTTCCCAGCCCCACAGGATAATGTAGTCTGTGTAAAGCTCTACATGTCTGATTTTCTACTGTTCCTCAGAGATATTCTGGCCAGCAACAATACTGATGCTTTTAATTCCTCTGCACTGTTTGCAAGCTTTTTTAAATTGAATGGTACTTCTAGCTAGCAGGTAGAGTTCTAGCTTTGTAGCACTGCAGAAGGTGGCACTGTAGAAAGAATAAACAATATGTTATATTCCATTTGGGGACAGCAAAAGACTTGCTTACAATGTTATAAAGCAAGAACTGTTGAGGAAAAAATCTGCTCCAAAAAATGACCATGAATGACATAAAGGTATAGGATTTTACAATAGTCTCATAACTATGTTTGTTGTCACTCTCAAACTGCTATTGAAAATTCTTAACACGTGATAGAAATATGATTTTCCTTTTGTGTTTCTAAGGATCAGAATATCCTCAAGAGCTGGTACTATTAGGTATAGATAGAGTATTAATATACTGGGAGGTATTTATGGAAAGAGGAAAACTCTTGGTGGAAGAGTCTGCGCTTGTGTAGCTGATAGTTACTGACTGCATCCCAAGCCTTTAAAAAATATTAAAAAGTATTTCTTCCCAAACTATTTTATTTGTTTAATGTGAAAGAATACCTATTTATCTTTTTCTTCTGCTTTTTACTTCCTAGTGAAAAAACTTTTATTGAGCATCATGAACTATCAGATAAAATGAATTTTTTTTTTGAAATTCCAACAAAATTTATTTTATTGGCTTGAAAAATAAGTGAGATTCTTAATAATGATTAAAAAAAATATTTTATCCAACTTTAAGGATTTATGTAACTTTCTTAGATAAAGGATTTGTTAAATATAGTAGCTGAGAAAGTGAATTTTAATTTTGGAAGCAATCATAGTCCTTGAAGGAGACACAACAAAACCACAAATGAATTAAAGTTACATTCATTCTCCAAACAGCCCAAAGGGTTTCCAACCCCTAGTTCTGATACTGTCACTTTGGCATAACTATTAAATGGTGAAATAAGCTCTCAATCTCAGAGGTCCCTTCCAACCATGAAAATTCTGTGATTCTGTCAATTGGCCTATTATGGGCTACAGTCTCCTCCCACTTCCCACTCCCAGGAGAACAGGATGACTGGTAAAGAGATTTATGAGGTTAGAAGGAACTAAACTGCTTTAATGAAATATGAATATAAAAATTAAAAGGAAATAATGAAATAGATACAATATCTACAAAACTGTATCAAGCTCCCAGAATGACATCATTGGCAGGCACTGGGGAAGTCCCAGACTTAGGAAAACTGGATTCCAGCTCTGGATTCAGGAGCATATGGATCAGGATCAAAGGAAGATGAAGTAACAGGATCCTCTTCGGATGTCAGCCACTGGAGAAAGGGCCTGACCCTTTGATCCCTCAGCTTTTATACTGAGCATGGGGCAGATAGGATGGAATATCCTTGTTGGTCAGTTTTGGATCACCTGTCTTGTCTGTTCCCCCTGCAGGTTAGACCCCTCTATGTTTTTCTGTTTCTGACTCTCCATCAGGGCAAATAGAAAAATTAGTTGACCCTGGTTGTTATAGCAATAAATACAAGTAAGATCCTACCATTCTTGGCATGAAGTCCAAGCATTGTACACTCTAAAAGTACATTCTAGAGTACCCTCTAAAAGGAAACAGTTTTCTGCATAATATGCTGTTAATTTCAGAGTTAGAAAAAGCCTAGATAAGAAATAGAATTAGTGAAAATTGGTTCTACTTTACCTCAAACCAGGGCACTCATACAGTTTCTTTGATCTTGCTTTTAATTTACAGAATGAGGAAAAACATAAAGGAGAAAAATACACCACAAAATAGGGCAGCTAAGAGAGACTGCAGGGGAGTTTAGAACACCAGACAAACAATATATATAGACAATGGTGTTAAAAGGTGACCATGAAAACACAAGAAATTAAGATTTTGGAACTGTATTGGATCTGCTTGGGATGGAGTTAACATAGTTGTTACAATCCAGCACCTTTCTTTTTATTTTCTTTTTTCCCCCTTCACTTATTAAACTTTATCTTGAAGCATGTTTTTTTTTCCTACTGTTGCCCCTCTTGATTTTCTCTCCCATCTTGCTGTGATGTAGTTGAGTGAGTGGTAGGTGCAGTAGCTCTCTGGGATTGACTCACCACAAGAACAAAACTCAATCAACAGTACAGTACTCAAGTTGCTAAGATGAGGTGACATTAATCCAGTAATTCTTACTGAATTTTAGATTTCTGATATACAAACCCTTGTGAGTAACCTATTTCTTGTAAGCTTCATGTTAATGGAGAGAAGAGTATTCAGGAAGAAACCTGAGAAAAAGTAACTTGCACTTTCTGCAATCCCATACCCCGCTCAATGATAATAAAACATGCATTAACACAGAGACAAGTAAGTCCACTACATTAGCTCCATGCAAACTGCAGCACTACAAGATGTGCTTATACTATTACAGGCATTGGCTTAAAATGCCTGGTCTCAGACCAAGAGATGGGCAGTTGAGCAGGTCTACCTTGCTGGAGGCTGTTGTAGACAGTGATCCTGATGTAATCTTTGGGCCAGGAAGTTCCTATGGCTTCTGCTGGGAGATGTGGCCAGGACAAGGTCAGTATGTGCCTTCTCTCTTTAGTCAATCTATTAACCATTCAACCATAGATTTGAAAGGATGTGTGCACTGACTAGGAATGACTGATGATTATGTTCTTACACCTATTTCAGTACAGACCCATATATGTTCAATAATACGGAGAAAGTAAGTAGGAATTGACCAAATAGAGTTTCTGGTAAATAAGAAACACAGTCATGACCAGAGTATGGAGGCTAAGAGATGCACAGGTTCGGAAGAGAGAGAAATGAGGTAAAGATAACATTATACATTAATCATACAGTATCTCTAGAAAACAGGGACAGTAAGGACAGATCTAAATGCTTTGGAAGTTTTGATAGATAGCGGAAGAACTGAGACTGACTTTTAGGATACTTCGGAAGAGCCAACAACTGGTAGAGCTTTTTCCACTACTGCCCTGTGGGATTAAATTTTTGACATGGATATGTTATTGTAAATATTATTAGAGAGGTAAATGTGACCATGCTTTTAATTCCCAGGTAAAGATAAGGAAAAAGGTACTGTGAACAAATGACAGATCTTTTTAAATCTTAAATTAAATGGAAAGGTAACCACTTACTAAGGCTTTTTTTTTTTTTTTTCTGTTTGTTTTTTTTTTTTTTTATTTCAAAGGAATATTGGGAAAGTTTAGAACTTTTTAAAGCTAAAAATGAATTTTTAAATGGATTTTGTATTGAATTTTATGAAGAAAAGAGTTCCAAATGTATATAAAAGAAACATACTTAAATTAAGATTAAGATTAAGCAATTTGCCTATAAGGAATACATTATGGGTTACCAGAAAAGAAACTCATGTCAGAAAATGTGGTGGGGTGAGAATTTCCTAATCCATCTCTGTTTGAATCATGTGCTGTCAGTTACCCAGATACCTAAGGAACAAAGTCTGCCCAAATTTTTCTTAAAATATTGGTCAATAAGACACAGTTTATTTTTATATGTGATAATCTACCTTTCAAAAGATTCCATCTTGTTTTCACCTTTATTTTATTTTTTTTTCATTGTTGTCCTTAATATTTTTTTTTTTTTGCAATATATTATTACAGAATTTTGTTGCTGTTGTTGTTGTTGTTACTTTTGTTATTGTATTCATCCTTGTTTGTCCTATGAGGCACTTAACAAAGAGTCTTTCTCCAAGAGCCCTAGAAACAGGTATTGCAAAGCTAAGCTGCACAATGTATTTTTTTTTCCCAGAAAAATATTGTGTTAAGATATTTAACCTATTGGTATGAAGATAATTTTTATGAAGACAATAACAAGACTTACATGACTTTGGAGCACTAACACATTTTCTAAAGAAACAATAGTTTGCTGTCTAATAATCTCAGACTTGGAGGATGATTACTCAAGGTTCAAAATTCAACACAAAATAATGCAGAATATATGGACTCAGATCTGCATGTTATTAAACTACAGATATCCACCTTTTACCCCCAATAAGCAAGGATAAAAATATAATGATGGATGTCATTAACTCAGCTTTAATAAAGGAGGTATTCTTTCGAAAAATAACATGTCCAATTAACAATAAAGGAAAAATTTGGCTCTGAACCACCATAGCTGTACTCATGTTTGCAAAAGGTCATAAAGAGAAAGTCTGCAGAGCCTATAAAAGAAAAAGGTTCAAAGCAAAGAGGTCATCAGCATTTCTCTGAGATGGTTTCAAGGGTAGAGTTGAAGCTGTGCTTGATTGGCACTATAAAATGCTCACCTTGATGGTGCAGAAAGCTACAGGGCATTGACATAGATTGCAATTGATATAGCAGCCCAATACCAGACATCTGATATGAAAGATAACTAATTGAGATAGGGTTTTTATGTTTCAGATAGTTCCTTCAGCTACTGGAATCATATGCAGTGACTAATCAGAATGACAGGGAAGTAATTATTAGTAATTAACATAAACTGATTGTGGCAAATCTTTCTGCAGATTAATAACATGGGAAAAGTAAGCTAAGCCTCCCCTTACAGTCTTCTTTTCATCCTCAAAGGAACCAGTGGAAAAAACTCCCCAGAATCACAGTTCCTGTGAGTGTTTCCTGGGGCACAAGGCTCTTCAAAGAGCACAAGCAGGAGACAGAACAAAGTTGTCCATCACAGTGATGACTGCTGCCAGTTCAGGACTGATCCTAAAACTGCCACAAACCCTGCAAGGAGGCTGGAACAGCCTGGGGAATGTTTGAAAGGAGAATAAGGCAGAAAAGTCCCATGTGGCAGGTTTGAAAGCTGTGCTTTCAGGGGAGATTCATACCCCCAGAAATGCTAATATGAGCCTTTGATTGCTGCCATGATGAAAGGTTGCAGGAACTCAGCGGCTGACTTTCAAGGGCTGATGGAACTGTAAGAAGTATACAGTACCATAAAGCATTGCTGTCTGCAGCAATGAGATTGTTAATCTGGCTGCAGTGCAAACCCAGGACAGTGCAATGAGCACACTGTCTACACTTGTGGCATTTCTGACCCTCAGTCTTATGTTCAGGAAGTTAGACAAAAGCAGCAGCCATACACAGATGAAGACTTGTCTGATTTTTTTTTTTTTTTTTTATTTTTATTCCACACATATAATTAAAGCGATAGAAACTTTATCTGCATGGTTTTCTGCTTTTTCTTTCCTCTTTGTTAATTNGACTTGTTTTGTTTTTTTTTTTTTTTTAATTATAATACTGAATATGTTCTTTTTTAGTTTGTGCATTTGGAATTTTATTTTGGTTAGGGAAAGGCAGCATCTACCTAGCTCAAGAAATACTATCAGTGCAGATCCTGAATTATTTTAGCATCAGGAGTTTCAAAACTCAAGGTGGTTGACATTCTCTGAACCTGGAGCTCCTTCTGTTCCTTTGAGGTCTGATGAGGGATGAAAACTACAGAGCTGTCTGTAGAGACAGCAGTAGTGCAGCATGTCATGGTAGAGTTCTCTTTTACAGCCTTCAAGCATACTCTTGCTCTGGTACTCTGGCAGCAAGGTGACAGAAGTACATCTCTTCAGTTTCATAAAATGCTGTGGATTTGTTCCAACAACCCTTTAAGTTTTGTTCTTGCCAGGGTACTTCACAGTCCTTTGGGCCTTTTAACTGTTTTGCTGGCCAGTACAAAGATGGCTGTTAGTGCCTCATGGGTGACCAACCCTCTAAGGAAAAAAACAAAGGGTTATAATTGTTGGGGAGTCCTTTCTGAGGGGGACAGAGGGCCCAATATGCTGTGTGCACCTTCCTCAGAGGGAAGTTTGTTGTCTTCCTGGAGCCCAGGTCACTGGGAAACTTTGTTAGTACGGTCCTCAGATTATTATCCATTATTGATATTCCCTGTAGGTACAGAGAAGACTGCAACCTGAAGCCCAAGAAAAATAAAGAGACAAGTTCAGGGAATTGGGAGTCTTGATAAAGGACTGTGGGGTGCAGGTAATCTTTTCATTGCTCCCTCCAGTGGCAGGTGATGATGCGGGGAGGAGCAGAAGGATAGAATCTGTAAATACATGGCTTGGGGGCTGGTGTCATCACCAAAACTAGGTTCTTTGACAGTGGGTTGGCCTACACAGCACCGGACCTTTTCACAGGGAATGGACAATGCCTCTCTCAAA
>VZRU01007549.1:28915-41084 GCA_013398155.1 Pedionomus torquatus
GAACTCGATGATCTTTAAGGTTCCTTCCAACTCTAACCATTCTATGATTCTATGACTCTATGACTGCCAATGAAGAATGATTCTCCCTCAGTGCTTCAGTCACCTCTTGACAGGTGCTTTTAAGTAGTGTTTGAGCTTTACAGGTGTAATGGTCCTTTGACATCTATTCTCCTCATAAATGCATGCTGCTCTGTCCCACTGTTTCTATTAAGTGCTCCTTTGGCTTTGTAAAGATTTTAAATCTTGTGTATACTCACTGTGTGGTGCCTACCTAAAAAGTTCATGAACCCCACAAGGAAAAGGCAACCAGTGATAACAGAAGCATTACAAAGTGCCACATCATGGAATACTGCAAATATTTGTAGAAAGTAATTCTGTTTAAGCTTTGTGTTTTCCTTCTACTCCACTTCTGCCATACTTTATTTTTAGAAATATCTTTTCTTTCTCTATGAGTAATTACTACTTGTGAAGCTCTTGGAGACCTGAAATGAAGATGTCCTTCCCAAACACCACCAATAGATGATCATAGAGTAAGGCATTTCAATGAATATGGATTTAGTCTTTAGGCAAATTTGATTTAGCAGTGTTCTTCCTTTTTCATATTTGTTATCCACTAGCATTTGAAGTGAATAAATAAGGTATATGATAACAGATTTATACCAAAGCATTTTCTTGGAAAAGCAAATGTCCAACTCTTACATGTCAGCATTTATGCCAGGAAGGAGGAGAGAAATCTTATGACTTACACTTCTAGGGATCATCACTTAAATGTCAAATGTTCTCATGTATGTAATAAACATAAATTTTTCTTGGTCATTAGTGACCACAGAACAATCTCAAGGTCTGTATAAAGAAATAAAATGCAGTTTAATTATGGGCTAGGACTAGCATAATAATGTTTCTGCTTAGAAGCAAACTATTATAAATCTACCCTCTATAAACTAGAAGAAAAAATTATTGTAGAATTAGGCTACTAATGTTATGCCTAAAAAGCAACTGAACACACTCCAGCCAAGGACCAAAAATAACTTTAGCTGCTCCAGTCCAGAACTAGAAGAATGGCACTTCTCTGCTGTGCCTGTGAAGCTATGGTGCTGTACAGAGGTTGTGGAGAAGAGGACATGCTCAGGTGGGCAGGGAGCAGGAGGTGGTGGTGGAATGTGGTGGTGAATATCAGGGTCTGCTGGAGCTTTGTGGCTGGAGGGGGTGGTGGATGGGGAGGAGGCATGGCTGGGACTACCAGCTGAAGAGTGAGGAAAGTGAGGTTGAGGGAGGGAGTCCATGGGGAAAGTACTTCTTTCATCCCTCCTAATGCTCAGTGTTGTGACATCACAGCCTGCTGTTGCCACCAGACACTCAGTAGCTCCAGAGTCAGTGGGAAGTATGGTGGATGCAGAGCTCAAAAGCCTGGAGGTGACTCTTGGTTCAAATACGAAAGCTCAATATGAACTTTCTGCCATTTACCATATTTTAAAAAGAAAAACAAAAAGGAAAACATCCCTTTTAATCTGTGTTATGTTATTATTAAGCATAATTTGGCCAAAGATTGTAGAACCTCACTATTAAGACTGCAGGTGTGGCTTAGGTCAGCACTTTGTAAATGTTACCTCATTTAACTCTAATTTCATGCTTATGGCTTTTCCTCATTAGGCCTTCTGTAGCAGTGAGTGAGGGGCTTACATTGCAGCCAAGCAATGACCATGCAAGAGAGCAGAGGAGGAAAGGAGTATCTTCCCTCCCATGGGGCAGGGTTGAGAAGGCACATACTGAGCAAGACAGCAGCTTGCAGGAAAGGGAAGGTAGCCTGCTACAGCTGGATATTATTTGGAAGAAATGGCAGTTGCTCCATGACTGACTCCTTATTTTCTTCTACACTAGCTGATCAAACCCAGACCTTTGGTACCTGTCAGCATTTTATAGATACTCATTTTGTTTCATGGGGTCCTATCTGCAGAACATCTGATGAGACCTAAACTTAACTGCAAATGCTATGATGGAGAGCAGTTCTTTCTGTATGTAGTCTGCTGCACAATGCAAAACTCTCACAAAATAAGGTCTTAGGTATACACAAATACTTGAAATTAGTGAAATATTTTGATGTTAATATGCTTCTTTCTCTGTTTTCCATCTGTAAAATGAAGGTTGCTTCTTTCTCTGTTTTCCATCTGTAAAATGAAGGTAACGTTATTGCTTAGATCTAAGTACTTTATTAAGTGCTAAAATGATATGCAAAGATCATAATAGAGAACATGAAATTAACTCTATTAATAAAATAAAATCCTAAGTAGATTCTGAGAATGTCTGGTAATGAAGACAAAAATCTGCTAGCATCGTCTGCTAGAAGCACCAAATGAGGCAGGGATCTTACAGAAGGAATTTCTGTAGATAATAATTTCATAACATACTCAAATACTAGCAAAAAATATATTGTTATCCATGTTTAAGATTTTAGAAAATATTTTTAGTTTATATGAATACACTGAGTGTTGAAATAGATTTACTTTTGATCATTAGAGATGTGCATTTTGTTAATCCTCTGGCACTCTGCTTTGACTGGGCCTAAACATTAGTCTTCAAAAAATTTTTCATCAGTGAAAACATTCTTCAATTTGAGTAGATAAAATCACTGGAACTGCATGCATCTGCTACCTGAAACAAGAAAAACCTAGAAAAAATAATGTTGCTTCTAATAAAACCAGAATCCTTTAAAATTCAAAATAACACTAAGGCCATGGCTTCTAGTACGTTGAAGTGTACAGTTACAGAAGAAAATATTTCAGCTGATGTTTAGATGGCAGGTGTATAGTGAGACTGCTCTGGTGGATCCTTATAAATTAATAAAGCTAATGGAATATTAACATCTATATGTACTACTAAATTGCTTCCTACTGCAAGAAATAAACCTAATGTCTTCATTGGAAATATTTTTAGTATGAGTAAATACTATGTTCTTTTTTTTTTAAATTATCTTCCTAGTTAGGGCAAACATTAGATACTGATTTTGATTCATATCTCCAGCTATCTGCTAAAACTGTTTTTTGTCACTAAGTTTATTTGAAGAATAAAATATCTGGGTTAAAAATAAGGCACACAAAGTTAATTACCTACAGATCCTATGAAGTCTTGCCAATTTTGTAATTAACCTCTTAGAGGTGAGTAAAGCACAGTTGTTTGATAAGTAATCCTACAGCCAAACAGGATAAAAAACATCTTGTAATTCTCAGGCTTCGCTTTCAGGTGTGGAAACAGTTTTACCCAGAGTTTGAAAAAAATCAGTGAAATAGTTTTCCATAGGTATACTCTAAACAATGTAAATGTTTGGTTAACTCAGTAAGAAAAGGCTCCTTAAAAACTCAAAATCAAACTCTTTGCTTTTGAAAGCCCATTAAAATTAAAATATTTGTCATGTCTCTAGTTGCAGGTATAGGCTGCTCCTTTGGCCTTAATGGGAGTGGATTCTAAATCTGGAGTCAGCCTCTTATATCTGCATATTCAGGATTGCTTTCAGCCATTCCTGTATTTATTTTAATATTACATTTCCTGTTATAGTTCAAAGTGCCAGATCTGTAACAAAATATTATTTTTGAAGTAGATTAGTTAACATGAAAATCCCCAGACAAATATTAAGCCCTGAAAATAAATCTGCAACTAACTGACATATGAGTCTCATTCTATATTCTCTCTTCAGTGGCTGATTATTTTCCTGCAGAGAATAAAGAAGCCATTAATGTATAATGAAAGAGACAGCTTCATTAGTTTCTCTTTGAAAAATACATACTTAGCCATATGGGGCCTTTTGTACATAAGGATTTTCTATTGCTAACATGTTTAGCACTGATACTATGATTACTTTGTTATCATACCAGTTACAGTTGTGATATACCCTCTTGGATACCAACCAGAAGGCCACAGAGAAAGTGTTTTTCTGTTACCTCCAACAGCAGAGAACCTGTGAATGCTGGTAGCAAGTTGCCACATTGGTTGGTTGTTATCAAACAGGCTTTTTTGTTTATGGTTCCTTTATAGGAAACTGACTGCTATAATAAAACGATGTGGGTTTACTTGAAATGATACTTAGCTAGTACGGAGCTCTCTTTGGGTAACAGCAGAAAAATACACCTATTTACCTATATCCTAGCTGGAAAATGTATGCTTTTTGCATCTGGAAGAAAGCGCATAGCTTCTCTGAATTGCTTGTAGCCAGGCCAGCTGCTGCACCAAAAGCTACAGCTGATACTGTCTTGTCAAAGACAAGAATGAAAAAGCAACACTTTCTCTTCCAAGTCTCCCTGTTTCTGCCGTCTTGCTTCTGTGTTGAGAAGCAACAATTTCTCATTGTTCTATGCAGCTAATTTGGACCCCAGTAGTGGTAGATTCCAAAATCGTGGAATCAAGCAGCCTCCTGGAATAATGTAGGAACATACAATTGAGTTAAATCAATCCTTTAAAAGCCAGCTGTACAGGGGGACCAGCAAATGATAGCTGGGATAACTGTGAAGTTCTCAGGCTATTACAGTTGTATTTTCTGCTGATCTAAACAACTCCTTAAGAGGTGCATCCTCTGCTCTCTTCTGGGCAGAGCATTCAAAGATCAGACCCCTACCACAAGAAAGACATTGAGGAGGTGGAACAGTTCCAGAGAAGGGCAACAAAGCTGGTGAGGGGTCTGGAGCACAAATCTTATGAGGAGAGGCTGAGGGAGCTGGGGTTATTCAGCCTGAGGAAGAGGAGACTGAGGGGAGACCTTATCACTCTCTACACCTACCTGAAATGAGGCTGTAGAGAGGCGGGGGTTGGTTCCTTCTCCCAAGTTACAGATGAAAGGACAAGGGGTAATGGTTTCAAGTTGTGCCAGGGNNNNTTTTTTTTTGGTGTTGTTTGGGGTGTGGTATTTTAGGGTTTGTTGTTGTTGTTTGTGTTGTAGTGTGGGTTGGTTGTGGTGTGTGTTTTATGTGGGTTTTTTGTTTGTTTGTTTGTTTTTTTCCCCATTGGTTGGACTAGATGATCTTAAAAGGTCCCTTCCAACCTAGGTGATTCTGTGATTCTGTGAAATGGCATATTATTGTTGTGTTGGAACACAACATTTGTTGCTGTGGTGCACTGGAAGGGCACAGCCTTCTCTTATTGTTTAGAGTATTGTTGTGGTATGGTCATTTTGTAATTTTAAGATCCTGAGACCCTGAGGTCATCAAGCCCACTAGAATCCCAATGGAGTGCCAATAAGCTTTGATCTACCTAAAATTACTTCAATTGGTCTAATATTCCTGATATATTTAAACTAATTCTAAATTATTATTCTTACTGGGTTTTAGCCTTTGAGTATCACTGTCTTCTTTCTAGAAGGACATTAGGCTGTGTGTTGGGACTGGAACTCTTTTTGTCTAACTATTTGTGTCTTTGTGGCTTTCTCTCAGCCCTAGGGAGGCATGTCCTTCTGGCTCGTTATTTTTATATTTGGGGTTTTTTCCATGATTCACATTTACTGGATTTTATTTTTAAGTGCCTCATGTTGCTCATTAGTTTGGTAATGTCTGTGGCAGTCATTACCTGTTCTGAGTGAAAACCCCCATATTAATGTTATTCAGTTTTACAATTTCATTTCACTGTTCTTGGCATTTACTGATACCAGTTTTAATGAAGCTTCTCCCAGCCTTGAAGTTGTATGATCTCTCCTCCATCCCTTACTCTGAAGGATCCCCAAAATGAAGATAGCTGTTATTACATTCCAAACAGGAATGAGAAATAATTTGCATATTACTTTATACAGTATAACTATTCACAGCAGAAGGGACAGAGGGAGGCACTGTTTATACAAGCTATTTCAAGGCCTTAAGGTCATGTTCAGATATGCATACGTACTATGCAACCACAAATTGTGAGAAACACTCAGAAGCAGCGGTAAACTGAGCTGCTGCAGATCTAGGAGAATTTTGGTAGCTCAGACTTCTGCAGGGCATGGGAACTCCACTTGTGTCTTGAAGAACTCGTGGTTTCATCAGATTTCAACAGCTCAGGAGGTTGTGCCAAATTGATCTTGAAACAGTGGCAAGCAATACGTCTTTGTTGTAAATAAGCACTTGCAAGGAACTGAGCCAAGATGATGCTCAGTATTACTGTTGTTTTCTATTTCTATTTTAAACAGGACAAACCCCACAAACAAGAGTTAGTTGAGCACAGTCACCATCTACCCCACGCTTTAAAAAGCTGGTGAAAGATGCTGCTATTTAAGACCCCAGGAGTTGACAGCGTGTGTAGGGGACAGCTGCACCCTGGAGAAGCTCTGGTGATAAATCACTCCCTCAATATATCTTATGCAGTTTCAAAGCAATTTGGGATCCTTTGTGATAACTGTTATTACATAAGGGCAAATATCTCTCTGAGCTTTATGACAGAAACCCTGGCCATGTTCCAGCTTACAGTGCTGCTGGCAGACATCACCACAGCAGTCTTCTGCTGGCAACAGAAAAAATCCAGCCACCAAAAGCATGTCAGCCTCAAAAAACTTTCTGCTAATTTATGTTCCTTATAGTAGCTAGCTACTAAGGAGGAAAATTAATGACCAAATATCTTCCATACAGATGTCATGACTGCAGAGATTGCCCCTTTTTAGTTGCCTCAGGCAGAGCTGCTGTGTGAACCAAGGCAGAGGGCAAACAGACAATCCATTTGGCTTTTATATCAAGGGCCAGCAAAATAAATAAACAGGTTTCTCTTTATCTTGGACATAAGAAAGTTGGAACCCCTCCTGCAGACCATGTGACACATTCCGTGTCTTACACGTAACTTGGTAAGCTTGCAACTGCATAATCTTTTAGCTGGGCGAACTGAATGAGTAGTCATGCACTAAGCTATTAAAACTGGTGTGAAAACACTCCTGGGAATTTTCTACTTAGGAAACCTGAATGGAGTTTTTCAGCCCTTGCCACAGAAAGTGCCTTTAAGAACCTTGGTGTTTTTAAGGGCTCTGGAGGCAGTGTGCTAAAGTGATTTGGATTGACAAAAGCATATACAATGAAGCAACTCTATCTGAAAAACCTATGTAATTAGGTTGTTCTTCGGGCATCAAATTTGAATGTAATGATATCCAGGACTGCAAACGAAATTGATATTCTTTCAGTTTTATGCATTCCTTGCTAGTGCTACCACACTACAATTATTTAAAATTTCTCTGTCAGTGAGTTGCACACCCATTTTTTGCTAAAGGACTTTTGAGCTAGAAGCTATTGTTTTGTGAGGGAGGAAACACTGTCCTCAAGTCACTCTAAATGGGAAAGAGGCAGAACTGACAAACAATCCTCTCATTTAGCTGATGGCCTGATTGCTGGACCATCCATCCTGTCTCATTTTAGTGTAGGTGCATTTTTATTCTCCCTTCAGAGAAAATGATTTTGCCACAATTGACTGCAAATATTTTATAGCCTTCTAAAATATAAATCCTTATATATTATTTAAAAATCCACATTTAACTATTTTAGCTATAATAAAATGCCTAACTTAGTGATGGAAATATAAATAGAAAAATCACTTATCGAGGTGTTGTGTGCCTAGTCCTACCAGCCACAGAGGTCTGACCTTCTTACCTAAACTCCTCTTGCCCTGTGCTAGAAGCTTCTGACTTTATAATAATGGACTGGAGGACAAGATGCTCAAAAATTTTTCGTAAGGTGTCTCAGTTCTCAGTCACTAAGGTCTTCAGATATATGTGTTACACAGATGTAGTATTAGATAGAAATAATTATGGTGTAACCTTATGGAAATAGGTTATGAGTATTTTAGTTATATACTTAGGGAATGAATTCTAATGATAGATAATAAGTACAGTCTTTGACCAACGTGAGCTGCTCTGCAGCCAGCAGCAGCATGTGTGCTTTTACCAGTTTTCAAATTCCTGCTCAGTCAAAATATTGAAGTATACCTGTGATACACCTGCTGATCATCCCCATCAGTGGAGCAAAACCATCCTGCCTTCACTGCAAAAGACTGGGCTTTTGAAATTCCTCAGGCCTGAGGGAGAACTGAGCTTCAGCCAGTGCCTATGGAGACCTTTGGACCCAGAGAAATCCTTCTTGTACTTCTTGTACAGCTTTCCCTGCAGGGTTAGTGAGGGAGGCTCAGACTGCAGGGGGGATTCACACTGCAGGGGAGATTCCCCAGCCAGGAGTCAGGAACCTCACACCCCTCACACCTCCCTACATTAAGTCTCTTCAACTGCTTATGCTATTGCCAATCATCTTCCAAAATTCTCTGTTTTCTTCTACTTATGAAAGTTGAGATTTCACTTTAAAAGTCTCTTAATATATTAATTCCTTGACAGAACTCTCAGTTGCAAGTCAGTTCCTTGACATTCATGGGCTCCTGCTGCTTCAAGCCCTAACAGTAAGAGAGTGCTGTAACCTTGAAAGTCCCCCTTCCTGACAGAAAACTGAGTTCTACCCCATCACCTTGAATATACCTGCTCCAGTTCTCAACAGTAAGGTGTGGGTGTGTGTGAGGTTACTTTTCAGTAAACCATACAGATTTATTAAATGTTTGTTTCTCCCTTTAATATTTTCATTAAGACATTAAAATATCTTTTTTCCAGCTTGTCTACTTCCATGTCCCCTGCCACAGAAAGTAGCCCAAAACAGGTAAATAATTTCAAGGGCTTTACAAGTGTCTGCTGTAGCTTCCATTTGCATTCACCAAGTGAATGTTTGTTCTCCTTTAAATGAACAGGTATCCAGTATGCTGTAAAAATCTTCTGTTTGATCCATAAGAACAGGTGAGGGAGTAAGAGGAGAAAGTGCAGAACAGTGACCTCCTAACAGTGTTGGTCATATATAATGAATATAGCTATAGAGTTGACAGCAGACACTGATAAGTCAATTCAATTCATTGGGGCCCAAATTAAAATCCAGATAGTACTTGCTGTGTTGAAAGATGTGTATGTGTGGTTTCTGGATAAAATATTTTTCAAAGGTTTAAAATTATTATAAGAAGATAAAAGTTAAAAATGGAAAAAATTAAGCTTTCCCTTGCTGTGAAACTGAGCTGAGATTTGGACACACAAGGTTAGACTGAGAGAAATATTTTAAAATACACTGGGAACACATACATATGCAGCACTCGTTATAGCTGTTGATTTTAAAATTATTTTCAAATTAAATGGACAGCATTATATGATTCTTCATTCTGACTTATGATGCTGTCAATCTGGTACTTGATGTAGAAAGCCATGTTCATTTTTATATGTATCTAAGTGTTTAAAGATGTAGGTATGTGCCTCAAATTTTCGGTATCATCAGTAGAGGTGAACTAGGAATCCAGAACAAAATCTGTTGTTAGTAAGAAAATGGACAGCTGAGAACATATCTTTAGGAGATAATTGAGTTTTTCCATGTTGTTTAGCATTGTCCTGTTGATGAGAGAAACAACCCCATATTACTTATGTCTGTTACAGGGAGAGGAACTTAAGGAAAATAGCTGACTAGGCTGATCCATCTTATATGCTTGTTATGGTGTTAATGACTTCACAGATGCCGCATTCCCAAAAGACATGTTGTTTAGAGAAAAAAGATAAACAGTCATCATTTTAGCCCTAATGAACTTAAACTGAAGGTGTTGTCTAATGGCTGAAAAAGATACACATTTAGATATCAGGTTCAAATGATTGGGGGCCTTCATGGAAAAAGAGAATTCTTAAAGTTTATAAGGATACAAACCTCAGTTAACATTTTGCATTTTGAGCAAAACTTCCAATATTTAGTTAAGTTTGTTTCAAGCTCTATTTTGAATTTTCTACAGTTCTTATAGCAACATTAAGTACTTTGCATCTCTATAATGAGTTCTCTTGGGTGCCCTTTGGCTGCCTGAACTTAGACGTAGTTCTTGCTATTTGTTTTTTATTCTTCTGTTTTGCAGTACACTTTTAGTCAAAGAAGATGTAACTTATTCAGAGAAAGCACAACAGTAGAAGGTGTGTGCAGGGAAATTGGCATTCTTTCTCTTTATAGCCCAGGAAAAGATCAGACAGTGCCAAGAGGGTTTTCAGGGCATCCTCTCAGCATTGTGACTCACATGCTGGTATTGCCACAGTTTGAGAGACACCTTTTGGTGGAGCAGATTAGGTGGTGCATATGTACACCAAAGGCAAAATTAAATAGAAGTGCAGCAGGGCATGGATTTGTGTACAAATTTCTTAAGAAGGCAAGTAGCTGGGACATCGTGGGAATTCATATCTGTTCTGGGAGAGCAGCACAGGTGAGTGTCTGTAGACCCTTCTCAGTAAGAGTATTTCAGGAAGCTCCTATTAGTGTTGATGGATGCTGGGATTGGAGCACTGATACTACACCATTTTCAGAGTCCTGAAGGACTTGGAAATTTGACTGCTCTGAACTGGCCTTTTTGCAACCACAAACAATACTAAGGGTAACAGTGTCATTTTTATGATGGAACTGATGTACATGGGCAGAACAAGCAGGATCAGTTGCGTTAGATAAGGGCCAGGCATTCAAATTATTTCATAAATTCATAAAAAGCTGCACCAAAATTACAGAAGCCCATTATAAGTCAGAAGAAAATATCTTCTCTGATAAATGTAAAGTTTACCTTTATTAAAGAAAAAGAAGTATTTAATGACTACTCACAAATCTAATCCCTGATAGTCAAAGAGGCACATGCATAAAGCAGTGTCACAGCAGTGCATTTGCATTCACAAATGAGAATGAAAATACTGGCTGCACATGAAATTGCTGCATTTGCTCATACCATGACTGACTGCACACACGGCACATTCAGTGCTCATGCAGATCCAGCCTTTGCACTTTGGAAAACTTCCCGTGCAAGTTAATTAAAATACAAAGTCTGTATTAGTGACTCAATTTTCTATGGTAGCAACTGATGGAAAACAGATGCTTCAGTGATCTCATCCAGAATCTTTTATAAATATCTAGTGCTACATTGCTGCAAGAAATAATTCCTTGTTTATCCACAAATATAGTATGTGGACAAGGTGCAGCAGCCTTGTTAATCATTATTCAAATATCCTGGTCTCTCTTCACCTCTTCTCCAGTCTTCAATTACTAGTTCAAACACTGAATGCTAACTAACTCTTTAAGTGCTCCTGATTGCATTAACCAAAAAAAAAAAAAAAAAAAACGGAATTCCACAATAATCTTGGGCTGGATATTAGGAAGATTAGAACTCTGTCTAGTTTGCCAATCACAATTAATAGGTTTATTGAATACTAACTCTACCTTTCAGAATTTCATCCTGCGTTGATTTCTCAAGCAATGAGAAGCTAGTTAAAGTCTTTAATCTGTCAGACTCTTCCTCCAGACAAAGAGACGTCTAAGCTGATGTTTAAACTGAATGACTGAAAATACTAAAAATTGATGCAGGAATGATCTCTGATCTCCCATTTTTTATTATTTCTTGTGTCTACTGGAAATGCGTATTCTTTTTGTGATGGTAAAAGACAGGAAGGGGGCAGGGAGAAACAAGTTCCTAGATCTGGCATAGCATAGTAAAGTCTCTGTGGGGCACAGAGACAGAAGGCAGACTACAACCATAGAGAGGTAAGGGAAAAACACCTCTTGGAGTGGGTCATGGATGAGAAATATCTCTTTGGGAGTCCCAGTCTGTCATTCTGAGACATGGGTTGAGCACATAGCCAGGTCCCCGAGCTGGCCTTGCTGCTCTGCTTTTTCCTTAGACTTCAAATCAGGAGTACGTCTTGAGTTGAGCATCATCATGGACCTAGTCCTGTGATGTGGCTTTTGCCTGGGAGCTATGCTTGAATCATCAAGTAGCCCCAAGATACAGCAACTCTGTACACAAAGCTTCCCCACCTAACCTTCCTCTCAGAGCACAGGAGAAAAACATGCAGTAAAAAAAAAAAAAAAGTATGAGCCAGACTAGCCTCTGTGAAGAGGGTAGTTATTTTATGCTTCTCAGCTTTTACAACATTGAGCTACTTCTAGAAGATGTTCATTAGCAGGAAGAAGTCAGACAAACAGCTTTACAGCAAATGTGATTCATGGCACAGACATCATGAATTTCCATGGGGATCTGTGAGAAATAACTCAGATTTTAGGTTCTTTCGTTAGCTAACACTTTAAAGTAGTTTATATTGTGTTAATGCCCAGCTACCCACAGTTTCAGGGAACAAGTGAATCACAGAAAGTTATGG
>VZRU01007549.1:41109-52850 GCA_013398155.1 Pedionomus torquatus
AAAATGCCCCCTTCCTTTGTAGTTCCAATTTAGAAGTGAGTCACAAGCAGTTCTGGACTCCCCTTGCATGTCTCCAGAGACATCACATAGCTGTGATTTGTATATGCATATGCTACATAAAAGCTAACAACTCAAAAGGGAGGAGCTCCCTAATTAAAAGGTGTGCACTCTCGATGTGGTTTCCCTCAGCAAATGCCACCTTTTTGTCCCTAGTGGATCCATTTATTACATTCCAATCCAGTTCATTTTTGTTTGTGTTAACAGGCAGAAGAGTTTGAAAAGTGTGAAGACACTAGAAACAAGGAGGATGGAAAGGTTATTTGACTGCTGACATAAAGGCCTGGCAGCAAAAGGAAAAAAAAATACCTGAATGCTTAGCATGTTGAATCTGAAAGCTGTCCTTAAAACTGAAACTTGAAGACTACAATGCTGTTCAGATAAAGTAAATTTTCATGTCAGAACCACATTCCTTATTTTGCAATCTCCTATGTATGACTAACAATAAAGCCTTTAACTGCAGTGTCTCCTGCTATTATTTCCAGAGGACCTACCCCCCCTTGCCCCCCACCTTTTCTTCAGGCTGTATTAAAGAGAAGTGGGCACATTTCTAGTAGTACATGAGAAAACAAACAAACAAACAAACAAACAAACAAACAAACAAACAAACAAACAAACAAACAAACAAAAAAACCCCAGTTGTTTCCAGTATGTGTTTTCTAGAGCTGATGAAAAAAGAAACATATAGAAGATCCTAGGAAAGATGCAGATTTTAAAGGTACAGGGAAGAATTTCATGCAATGCAAATAAGTCTACTTCTTTTGCGCATTCCTGATGCAGATCTGCTTAGAGGAACTCTCTCTATGCTGAGTTAGGGCAGTCCTAAGGTAGATATAAACTCCAAGGGGCTGACGATATGTAGGTTATAGAGAACTGGGACAGAGATGTTATAATTTGTTTTAGCAATCCCTTTCACCTGCTGTGCTGCCATGGGGCAGTGCTTTTCCAGGATCCTGACACTGACATCCCCATTTCCCTGGTATGATGTTGCTAGAAACATTCTTGCTTTTCAGGCAAGAATGATGTTGTGTTGAGAAAAGGTGTACTGCGCTGGACAACCCAGTCCATCAATTAATTTTGCACCCCTGTTCTCTTAATATTACCTTCTCAAGTACAGTGAGATGTTAATACCCCTTATATGAGCCCTGCTTCCTGTACCGTACCTTTCATCTTGCTAGAAAACTCAATTTCATTGTGCAAGGACAGTTTTATTCTAATTATGTTGGTATAATTCTGAAATAATTCCATTTCAGTTAACTACAGAGTAATTAATTCAGATTTACACCACTTTAATAGTGATAACACTTCGATCCAGAATAAGAAAGGGCTATGTAAAACCTTAGTTTCATTTGTTAATTGACTTGCATGGTAGATGAAGAGTGAATAAGACATGCTAATAACATATTGTCATGTAATTTAAAAGTCTTCCATAATACAAAACATGTAACCTGGCAGTGTTCATCTGTGAAATTAATTCCTTGTCCCCCACTTTTGTTCTTTGAATGCATGTTTGTAAAAGAAATAGAGAATAATGGGGCCAAACTCAAGGCTGTTCCTAGATCTGCTATGTAAATTTTAGCCTATTTTTTTTAAACAATACATATTTATGTGTATTTAAAAAAAACAAATATCTTAATGGTTTTAAGGGTATGGAAATAGGGTGATATAACCTTAATGGTAATTTTTCTAGGATTTGGTTTTTTTTTTCTTCTTTTTACTTTTGGAACTTGAATTTTAATGACTCTGGATTCTCATTGTGAAGGCTGATTGGTAATATTCTCTGGAGTATCCAACACATGCTAATCTTTTTGTTTATGAAGGTAAATGCAATTAGACACTGTCATTCAAACTCTCTGTCACCTCTGCTAGGACATTTATTCACATAAGTGAATAAAATTAGAGAACTGTAGAATCATAGAATAGTTCGGGCTGGAAGAGACCTTTAGAGGACATGTAGTTCAACCCCCCTGCAATAAGAAGGGACATCTTGAACTAGATCAGGTTCCTCACAGCTACATCCAACCTGACCTTGAATGTTTCCAGGGATGGGACATCTACCACCTCTCTGGGAAACCTGTTCCAATGCTTCATCACCCTCATTGTAAAAAATGTCTTCCTTGTATCTAGTCTGAATTTTCCCCCTTTTAGTTCAAAACCATTTCCTCTTGTCCTATTGCTACTGGCCCTATGAAAAAGTTTGTCCCCATCTTTCTTATAAACTCCCTCTAAGGACTGAAAGGCCACAATAAGGTCTCCCTGGAGCCTTTTCTTCTCAAAGATAAACAACCCCAGCTCTCTAGCTGGAAAGAGGTGTTCTGTCCTTTTTTTTAGTTAGAAAGAGGTGCCCTGTCCTTCTGATCATCTTCATGGCCTTCCTCTGGACACACTCTAATAGGTTCACCTCTTTCCTGTGTTGAGGGCTCCAGAGTATTCCAGGTGGGTTCTGACCAGAGTGAAGTAGAGGGGGAGGGGGATCACCTCCCTTGAATTGCTGACCGTGTTTCTTTTGACACAGCCCAGGATGTCCAGCTTCTTGTCAATGAAAGCCCCTTAAGTCCTTCTCCTCAGAGCTGCTTTCAATCCATTCTCCACCTAGTCCATATTTGTGCTTGGGATTGTCTCAGCCCAGGGGCAGGAACTTGCACTTGGCCATGTTGAACCTTGTGAGTTTTTCACATGGGCCAATTTCTCAATCTTGTCCAGGTCCCTCTGGATGGCATCTCGTCACTCAGCCATGTCAGCTACACCACTCAGGTTAGTGTTGTCTGCAAACTTGTTGAGGGTGCATTCGATCCCACTTCTGCACTGTCATTAATGAAGATATTAATTAAACAGTACTCATCCCCATACAGACCCCTGAGAGGCACCACTCATTAATGATCTTCACCTGGACATAGAGCTGTTGACCACAACCCTCTGGATGTGACTATTCAATCAATAAGCACAATAAGACTTGTGCTCTAGATTCTTAACCAGTTCTGTCGCTCCTCTTTGGGTGCATTCTGCCACTTAAATGTCTTTCTTGTAACAACAGCCAACAAACTGAACACAGTATTTGAGTACTTCTGCTGGCCACAATATTTCTGACCAGCCAGGACACTATTGGCCTCCTCGGCCACCTGGGTACACCGCTGATTCATATTCAACTGGCTGTTGACCAGCACCTCCAGGTCATTTTCTATTGGGCAGCTTTACAGCCACTCTTCCCCAAGCCTGCATCACCGCCTGGGGTTGTTGTGACCCAAGTGCCGGACCCAGCACTCAACCTTGTTGATATTCATACCATTGGAGTTATGCAGAATAAGGTTCTTTATGTGGATGGTCTACATATGGTGACAGTTTAGACCTAACCAGACCTTCCTCTCATATTTTGTTAACTCTTTTATCCTACAAGATTTAGTGCCATTCAATGCAAATTTCAAATTGTGTTAATAGCAAAACAAGTGCAAACATCACCTAAAATAGACAAGGAGTGAGAGATTCCTAGCCTACTTCTCCTCACTGATAGGAAGGTGTTAATAATGAATTATGTAAGGCAGCGAGTCCTCCATCTGGAAAAATATGGAAAGACTGATTTCAGGGTTACTGTAGTTTCTGATAAAAGACCATTCTGTAACACCAATGTTTCAATGTGTCCTGCAGAGCCAGCAAGATGTGTTTAATTTATCACATATTCCAGATACTTGGTGTCTCCAAGGCTATTCAGCTTATATAGTCTCTCTCATAGAAGTAAATTCATTTCTATGCTTGTAAAAACAACCATTTCATACTGTGTATATAGACAAGAATCACATGGTATAGAACAGCAGCTGTTTTGTTTTGGTTTTCTTTAAGACATGAAAGCTTTTGGTATCCATAATTTTCTTAAGGCAGAAAGTTTCATGGTTTATAAAAAATGCTCCTTTTCTTTGTGTTGACCCCAGAGGCCTCTAAAACACAAGCTTCTTATGAACACTTAATCACTTTCTTACTGCTTAAAAGGCTGACTGAAATCTCTGACTTTCAAAATGGTATAGAAGTGGTTCTGCTTCCTCTTTGTTACTGAGCTCTCTGCTGTTGCTATGTGTAGAAGTCCTGTCACTTTATTTAAAAGGCTGCCTCTCATGAGCCTTAGGTGAGTCTCCATTTACTTCGTGTATGCCAAGACACAGATGAAAGGTGTATGGTTGCTGAGTTGGAGCAGTTCTGCATCTGTCCAGAAGACATAACTGAGGGTGCTTACGGCACTTTAAGACTAAAACTGAGGCACCCTGTGGAGCTGAGTCATCTCCAGGGGCAGATGGCTGCCAAGTTGAATGACTTTTTTGCTGAGTGTTTTAATAAGTAGTTAAACTGTTGTGTTTTTTTGTTTGTTTGTTTGTTTGGGTTTTTGTTTGTTTGTTTGACATTGAATCTTTTAAAATTGCTACAGTTAAAATTGTCAGTAAGAGAACAATAATTGCACTTTGTTTTCTATAGTGATGCAGAAAGATCAAGAGCTCAGAGTTAAGGTAAGTCACTCAAGACTATATCTGACTGTGTTACACCAGCTGTTCAGTTGCAGTTGGTATTTTTTTGTCCCTGAATGGTTGTTGGATGCTACATAAATTCTACAAAACCACTTGTTTTTCAGAACTATGAACTGAATTCTGTAGTTGGTTCAAGCTTTAGAGAGCCAACTACAGAATTTAATTTCATCTGATCACCTAGTTCTGTTTGATTGACAGACAAAGTAGGTATTTTTGTAAATGACACTGTGCTGGATGAGAAACTTTTGATCATTGTGTTTGATCTGCCAGTGTCAGAGTATCAACTTTATGTACACATATCTGGATGTGGATCAATAAGTTTTTGGAATGATAAGTTCTTTTCCTTCCACAAAACATTACACGTATTTAGGTTCGACAATATCTTTGTACACATGCATGCTGACATTTGTATGGGTTTGAGTTAGCTTAGATACCGATTTGACACCAACATTTAAAGCAGGAGGACATTTCAAAACTACATTGCAATTTCTTGCATAATCCAAGCTATGGGACATCAGAAAAACAAACAAACGAAAAATAAATTGAAGGATTCTGATTAATTATTGGGGTAGTGGCTGTATGCCTCCTGTTAAATTAGATCCATCTTCCTTATGTTTGTATAAAAGCAATGATATATGGCACCATTGATCTGATGATATTTCCATCAGATAGTTCTTTTCTGATATAACTCTAACAAACAGTTGTCTAGATCCTGAATTTTTCTTCAGTCTTTCTGTGTGTATAAATTCTTTGCTGGCTTTTTACTGTAGCTATCAGCAAGATGCACAACTTAGCTTTTTTAAATGCATGGTCTAAGCTTCTGTACCTTTCTTCTCTAGAAAGACAAAGGGTCATGCTAGGTGTTGGCCCCTGTTTCCTGATTATGTTAATACAGCAGACTTAATTGTATCTGCTTACTGCAAATGTTTTCACTGAGGGACCTCTGGCCAGAACACTGATTAGAGCAGCTCCAAATCAGCATCTTCAAGCCAAAATATGATTTATTCCTTTCCTCAAGATAAAGAGCTAGTAATGCAGAAGTGGTTCAAAACTGTCTTTATCTGGGTCTCTCATAATTAGATGCAACAAAAATGACAGGTGAAAGCAAACTTCAGTAGTGCTTAGTGAGTTATTGGTAACCAGATGCTGTGCATTTATTATTTCCCGTGTCACCCAAGCAACATGATATCTTTAAAATGCGTGCATCCACATGCATATTACCAATATTGGCCATGTTGAACCTTGTGAGTTTTTCAATAGGCCGACTTCTCAGTCTTGTCCAGGTCCCTCTGGATGGCATCTCGTCACTCAGGATAAATGAAGGAATCCAGTTTGCAGAGTGAGAATGCTGTTTTTGAGGCAGTAGGACTTCACAACACTTAAAGCTCTGGCATTTTTATCCAGAAAAGAGCTAAAGTGAACTGTCTGGGCCCAGTCCTTCCCAGTGCTAACATGCACTACAGTCTCTGGAGACGTGAGGAAAATGCAGCCAGTGTCCTATAGCAGTGTTGCAGTGAGGCAGAGCTGGCCAGGCAAAAGCTGAAGGCTTCACTTGAGCCCAGGGAGGCCCGACTTTCTGTACATACCTCACTCTTTGCATGAAGCATATTTTCCTACACCCTACACAATGGTGCTTCATGGTGTTGCTGTGCCTTAAAGTACTCTAACTTTCCACATAAAAATTGTGATCCTGAAACCATATAAAGTGGAAAGGAAATCTCTTGTTTTACATACGTAAGCTGAAAGAGAAAAAAAAAATCAAACCTGATATTATTTGGTTTAACTGAAATATTTTCCCCCAATGTTTCTTCTGACAAAAAATTGGCAAAATCAGCTTTTGTTACTGAAAAGATCAATTTACAGGAGGTGACACTGTTTGCCCCATCTCTTCCTGCTTCTAAAACATGGTCAGTTGGAATTATTTTTCTCCAGCTAAGACCGCCATTACTGTGAAGTTCTGACATGCAAGGCTTTTGCATGGAAGTGTATGGCTATGTCTGCTTCAGACATAGTTGTATATGTATATATATATAAAATCAATACATAACTGTATTTATTCCTGCCTATTGGACCACCATTGGAGCAGACAGAATACACTGACCCACTTTCTCAGTGAAACAGCTTCATTGTTTACATCAAAGGGCAAAAAAAAGTTTGTTCGCTGAAAATTCACACATTCAACTGGATAGACAACAGATGAAATCCCATCCATAGGTAAATGAGGTTATTTCAGTTTGAAAACTCTAATTGGAGATCACAAAATTATGACCTACAATCGAAAATTTAAACTATCTTTCCATTTTGAACATTGCAAATGACATTCCTCCTTTACATTATATACAAAGATATGGGAAAAAGAAAAAATTGAGGTTTACTTGTAATCCCTTTGGTTTTAGACTGCTTCTTCAGTTCCCTCAAAACTGGGCAAAAGGATGCCAGTCACCCACCCCATGGCAGCTCAGTCACTAAATTCTACTCTATACCCTTTAAACATTTTCAAGACAAATTTGTGTATTTTTCAATGAAGAATAAATTAGTTCAGTTCAGACCTCTGATACCTAAGGAATGCTTTGGAAAAGAGAAAAATCCCCAAATTATAGGATCTCTTAAGATCTGTTCCTTTTCATTGAAACTAGTGTAACACAGATGCCCATGGAACCTGTTATTATCCAGCAGGGTTTGTTTCTGTGGGCACAGGGTTATCTGTGTTGAGCATGTCAGAGTGGTGCCAGAGACATGCACAAAGTTGTTAGGGACCTCAGGAACCCTTGGAATAAGGTAGCATGGCCAAGACCTGGAAATGTCTACATGGAGTCACCCAGGCAAATATAGGCTCATTCTTTTTTGGGGGCTGGCTGGATATTTTTTTGTGTGTCTCAGCTAATCGTATCCCTGGTACCTTGACTGGCTGAGCTCCCAAGGAATACTCCACATTCACCCTCAGTGATAGCAGACCACATGGTCTGCAGGAAAAAAAAAAACAAGGAGAATTAACTGCATTTAAGGAATACTGATTCAATTACTGTGAAGGGGTCTGAGGCATGTGACACCTCTGATGTGTTTCATCATTATAGTAAGGAGGTTAGTGAATCCAACCCCTGTGTTGATTTAATTACAAAGCAGTCTAAATTCCTGTTTTAAACTCTGCCAAGCTTGGAGGCACTTTATGCCTGATATGGACTTCTTTGTGTATGTTCCAGCTCCTTTTGATTACAGGTGGAGTTAAGTTTCCTTTCCTAGTTTCCAACTGTCTTGTTGTTTGTGGATATGACTTACTAAATGCTTTCTATTTCCTATAATCTTTTTCAAAAGGAAGCACGTTTATTATTAATCAGGCACTTAGATCACAAGTAAAAGAGAGATCTTGAAGACACTGAAACACTGATGAATTTTAGACAAGTGATTTAGTCTTTACCTTTGTAAAGATGGAAGAGCAGAGGCTTTCCTTCATTCCTGGGCCCTGATTCTTCTTGCTATTTACAGGGAAACAAAGTGGGAGAATACTATTTTATGATCTATATTTCATTTTAAAAAGCACTTGGGTACTTGTGTAAACATCTGGAAATGTTCATGAGACTTGAGCACACCTTTGATCCCAACACCTCTTTGTCTCCTGCTCACAAGGGAAAATTACCACTGCTGTAACTAAGCGATAGTAAATCAGAAGTGAAAACTCACTCAGACTTCAAGCACCATTTTTGCACTGTGATGAAGATGTGTTAGGAGACTTCTGCTAGAAATGTTTGTCAGGGTCATCTGCACAGAGAAAAGGTGTCCTCTGCAGCCTTTTGCTGTATCACTTACAAGCACTTCCAGATGCCTCATCTCTTCTCTCCAACAGAGACAATTTGCATAAATCATCAGGGCAAAGAAATGGGGTTGAATGCACAGAAATGCTCTCTGACTCTGAGATACGAGGGCATAGTTTACCTATACACAGTCTCACCCAGTATGACACTCTGGAAAAAACGTGAGTCTGGCTTTATGGAGACAAAGTGAATGGCACTTTGAGAAACAGTTATACAATATAGCTCAAATACTGGAAAATAATAGTTCTTTCAAACTTCATCTATGCCACATATTTGTGGGAGTCCTTTTAGAAATATGTGACAAGACCTTGCTAGTACAAATATGTATGATATTTGTGGGAGTCCTGTTAGAAATATGTGACAAGACCTTGCTAGTACAAATACGTATGTGTGTGACTGGGATGTAGAAGTTAAGGGATTATGGTTTTTAGCAGCAAAAGAATAAACCAGGTCTCCAGCATTGATGCTGCCACAACACTGAATGCTGTTCTAAGTGCACTTCAGTTTTCAGATCCTACTTGTCCTCTTATCTAGGTGTAATTGTCAAGGGAGGTTATGGGAATGGACATACTTCCCCTGAAATTACTGGCAAAACTCTTACCAACTTCAGTGGAAAGAAGATAAGATGTTATTTGTAAGATGGTGACTTTTCCCTATTGCAAGTGTGCCCTGTGATGCTCTGCCAATCATTGCATTACAGATACAATGAGCTTTTGAATAGTGACTCACCAAAACTTATCAGCCTAAACCAGAAGAACACATAGCATTTCTATAGTGTGTTTCATTACAGTTCTCAAGGTCTTTTATAAGGATAGGTAACATTATCATGTCTCTGCTTCACAAAAGGGGGTCTAAAGTAAAAAAAACGAAGCAAACTATTAAGACTGTAGAAGGAACTACTATGTGAAGTAGCAATAAAGCTGAGTTCTTTGTTTCCATGGCTGGATATTTTTCACTGTATTCACAGTATCTTTCCCTGGACATGAGGACTTTTTCTCATTATCCATAGTTGAGTATTAGCCATGTCTTGGTGCTTTGCTTTCAGTTTAAAAATGCATTGGATCTAGAAGTAAATAGAAAAACAGACTGCATCTGTATTTTCCAGTGAACCCAAAGATATTCTTGCTGTACACAAGCAAAGGTTTTTAAAGTAATGAACCAGTTGGAGTTTTGCCTGAGTACAGAGCATGAGACAGTCCCAGTCTGTGAGCACTTCCACCAGGCTTGCATTAGCTCTATTTCCATCTCTTCAGTAGGCATTAATTTGACAAAATCTTTTTTTATAACCAAAGTAATCAGAGCAAAAAAGAAGCCCTGCAAGTGCTCCCCTCTGTGCTCACTCACTTGAATAAAACCCCCTGTTGTCATGAAAAGTACACCAGGGATACAGAAATACTTTTTAATGAACTAGTTATTGTGGCAGCATGGAGTCTGGGATTAGATATACAAAGCTATTAGTCTTATTTGTGTCCACCTAGTCAGTCTTCTGTTACTTTTATCTATTTTTCATAAACGTTTAAGCTGGTAATATAAATCATTCTTTTTGCCTCCTGCAGAGCTCTGAGAAGCAAAAATAAAATAAAATTTAAAAAATCTTAACATCTGACACTGATTTGCAATCAGGCTCAAAGGCTTCGAATTGCATCATGTGATTCTGCCTAATGGGGATAAAGAGCTCCAGGAATGGGCTAAAGTTGTGGATTAGTGGCTGCAGTGATCAACTATCAGGAAAGGTTCTGTAGAAGGAGTGATGGATGTGTGGTTGTGATTTCTTTGGGAAGACACTGCTTTTCAAGCATATTGTGTTTCCAGTAACCTATGTTAAGACTAGTTTGGGTTTGTGGTTTATTTGTTTGTTTTTGATTTAGTTTGGTTTTGGTTTTTGGTTTGTGTTTTTTTTTTGTTTTGGGTTTTTTTTTTTTTTTTGTTTTTGGTTTTGGTTTTTTTTTTTTTTTTCATTATGCTCCCATCAGCAAAGCTTATAAGATAGGGTGATGTTTTAAGAGCTAGAAGATAAGACAAGCCTCTGCAGGGGCAGATTGGTCCCTTAACCACAGTAATTGTCACTTCAAAACTTAGCACTGCACATGACACTGCTAAGTGAGTGTATCATCTGTATGTATATGAAAAAAGAGCTTTGACATAGTTTTTTTGATCTATGCTTGTGTTGGATAGAGCACTATTACATTTCTAGAATTAGGCAATACGACTAAAAGTGTTTTATGGAATGAATACTATTTTTCAGAATTTATACATAGATTTTAAGGGTAATGCTCATGGAAACTCATGGGCTTCATCCAAATTCAGTTTTCTAAGGCTGTTCTGGCCTGATTTAAATTTCTAGATTTTCTTTTCTTCAACTAGTCCAATTTAACTTGCAGTACTAACACTTCTCACTTACACTGCAAACTTTCAGCACTAAGTCCTCAGAATATTTGGTTTAAAAATTCCAAACAGCATCAATATTTCTTCAAAGATGACTGAATGTGTTCTGATCAGAAACTAATACATTGCCTGCTATGTGAAGAAATTGCATTCAATTTTCATTTGCAGTTAGGCTAGTACAGACCAGGAGTTGTTTTGATGCATTTTTGGTGACTTCTGTAGGGAATTCATAGTGACATTAATGAGGAAATAGAGTTCGGCTCTCTTTGATCAATGGCAAGTGTAGAGCAAGCTTCAATGGCTTTGACAAGGTCTGAAAAATCTGCTAAGATGAGCACATTTTGAAATGTTCCCCAGTATTGTCACAGTCTTTCATACATTCCTGTTTTGATCTGAACAATATCATTTGGGAGCTTCTTTTCCTGATTGTGACTTTTCCATACGTTCCTTTCCTAGAGGTACAGAACATAATTGCCATTACCAAACTGCTGTTCTGTCTTTCACAAAGCTATGCTTGTGATGTTCCCTTCTGGCTTTTGAATTAGGTGATTGCTCAGTCAAATGCACAATTATGACATTCCCTATGGACTCTTCTCCTCCCAGACCAACTGCCTGGCAGACTCATCTGGAAATTCTTGACATTGCTTTTCTAAATCCTGCCTCTGGCTACAAAGACTTAAGATACTGTCTCATCAGTATGCAGATGTACTTCACTGCTTCTGTTTAGATATCTTCTAAACACCAACTAATTAATTTCCAGTTCAAGACATACCTGATCAGAATATGCAATTGAAAAACAAAGTTAAATCTGAAAACTATGTTGGCTTCAAATCTCTTGCTTTCCAAGAAAACAGAAGGAATGCATTTTGCAACCATTTCTGTCTTCCATTGAGAGCAGCCCTGAGGAGAAGCACTTAGGAGTGCTCATGGATGAGAAGCTCAGCATGAGCCAGCAGTGTGCGCTGGCAGCCCAGAAAGCCAA
>VZRU01007549.1:57895-70260 GCA_013398155.1 Pedionomus torquatus
TTTTTTTTTTGTATTTGTGCATTGGCAGTACATTACTTGTGAGGAAACTGTTGTAAAAAATGTTTTAAATTAAATTAATATGCCATAATCTTGCAAGCACCAGTGGGATGTGGGAGAGAATAGAAGGGTAAAAGTGAGAAAACTCATGGGTTGAGGTAAAGCAAAAGCCATACATGCAAACAAAGCAAGTCAAGGAAATAATTCACTGCTTCCCTTTAGTAGGCAGGTGTTCAGCCTGGAAAGCAGGGCTACATCACATGTACTGGTTACTTGAGAAAACAGACACCATAACTCCAAATGTCCATCCATCTCTGCCTGTATCCCTCTTCCTTTCCTTCTTTTCCTACCAGTGTTTTATGCTGAGTGCGACATCACATCATATGGAATATCCCTGTGGTCAGTTGGTGTCAGCTGTCCTGTCCCTCTCAGCTTCTTGTGCAACCCCAGTCTACTTGCTGTTGGGCAGTACAAGGAGCAGGAAAGTCCTTGACTCTGTTCAAGGACCACTCAGCAATAACAAAACCATCACTGTATTGTCAACATGGTCTTCAACATAAATCCACAAATCCAAATCCATACTAGCTACTACAAAGAAAATGAACTCTACCCCAGCCAAAACCGGCACAAGGATTCAAGATGGAGTTACTCAAAGTATCAGTGGATAACTGGAGTGGGGAGGGACCAGTGGAGTGTGTGGAAAAGGTGAATCAAAACTCTCATGTTCGGTTTTTCCCTCTTCCAATGAACCAGCCCTTCCAGGGTCACCTTCTCTGGTACTTTTGAGTACAACACCTATAGTCACAAAACCACCCTTTGTCAACTGTTCACCTGCTTCTAGTCTCTGAGAAGAGCCACGCAACCACCCACACAACAGCCCCCACTCAACTTCTTGTGATTCCTTTCCGGGAAAGAACACTAGCCAAGGACATTGCCATAGGGAAGGAAAGGGGAGAGTCAGAAGAGAGCACCTGTATGACAGAAGATTCTGCTTTTCCACTTGCCAGGTGAGATGTTGGTCTTTTGTCTCCTGCACAGTCTCTCTGCAACAGCTGACAGTAAGAAGCAGAGATGATGTGTTGAGACAGATCATATAAACTTTGTCAGCTCCAGTTCCCTACCCTTTGTCTACTGCTTTGTGCCAGCTCTCTTGAGGTCAATGAAGAAGCAAAGAGGCATCCATTAAATGAATCTGTGACTGCAGCTTTAGGTATACAAATTAGGTAGCTATTTAATTTTCTTAAAATCTTATCTTGCAATACTTCATGTATAGAGGAGAATCAGACCATGTAATTTAATGGACCGTTCAAGTCACAAGCAAGCTGCTGCAGATCGGATAGCTGTGATGGCCTGTCTCCAAGGCACACTGGCTTGCCTCATCAAATCACATTTGTGTGGCATTCTAAAACTTATGTTTAATTATTCCAGCCAAATGTTTCATTTAAGTTGAGATACACTACTGAACCCAAGACACATGAAAACAGAAGATTAATTTGCTCCTTGAGATAAAGGTGACTCTGCAAGCACTATGGCTATGCATAGGTCTAAGCTGAGAATGATATTCAGTGTTCATAAGAAAATTCTAGGTTTCTGTGATCAACTGAGGGATCCCATCTGACAGTGAGGATAGTTTTGGGCAAACCACAGAGTGAAGGGTGATTTCCACTTACACAGTAAGGAGTACCAGAATTTTAACTTAACACTAGCAACAGACAGAAACCCCACATTTTATTTGCAACTGTGAAGTTTAATTTTTGTGGAATCTGGATCTGCAGTTGAATATACTTTGATACTTTGTTTTGACAGTGCTACTCTCATTTTCCTTCTTTAGTAAATGAAGTTTCAGTAGAGACTTATCCCCTGTTTTGAAAGAAGCGTCTAAAACTTCAGATTCTTGAGACAAAGAATGAAAGAATTCCTAGAGCCCAATTCACATCACTGAACATTATGAGGGAGGGTTTAAAAACAGGCAGCATTTGATATAATGGCTTTCATCCACAGCTGTTAGCTGTAGTCGCCAAAGGGCATGTTCTTGCCCCTGAATAAAACAATGAGAGGAAAATAAATGAGTACATTTTGAAAGCCAATTTGGGTGTTAAAGATACTATGTATTTCCAGGAGATCTGTACATAACATAGGGAATAACTAGCATAGTTTTTTGATGTGCACACCCACTGAATATTTTATAACAGTCATTCTTCCAAAAAAATTTTATAACAGTCATTCTTCCATGCACCATTACAAGGTGCATGTAACTTATTACCAAGCTGTTTTTTTGAAAGGAAGGGCAAAAGCTCTATGTCATAAGCAGTAATCACAAGGAGGCCTCCTACAGTAGAAAATCTCACAGCTTTCTCAACAACTGTTAGCCTTTTGTCTCTCTAGATTTTATCAACAGTGTGACAGAGAAACAGGCTGCTAATAATTTTTTCTTCCACCCTCCTCCTTTCAACTGTTTTTAAATGGAATGTGCAATTTCACAGTATTGGATGCTTAATATAATCTGTGCGCAATAGGAATTGGATCTTCTTCCTACCTACTGGAAGACATGCTCATTTAAGTGGCAAATACTGTGAAAATTCAGGAAAGCAAGGACAGAGAAAAGAAAAAACAGAAGTTTTGTACCAGAAAGGAAGAAAATAATTACCTTTTGATTGATGGACAGAAATATGCTGGTTATATGACAGTTATTAAACACTGTCTTTCCTAAATATTCTGCCACAACCCCCCATAACTTTAAACTTCAATACAAATAAGCACGATATACCCACAATACATTCCCAAAAACTACTAGCTGGGGTAAGATTGAACTAATCACTACTTTTGATTGCAAGACCTGGTGAATGCATAGGAAAGTGAAAGCTCCTGCAATGTTTTTAACAGAAGGTTTATGGTGATGTACCACTACTAATGCATGGTCAGTCATAAAGCTGCTGTGCCAGTGTGGGTACAGGGAAGAGGCATAGTAGGAGAGCCCCAAGACAGAGCATCATTATAACCTTGCTGTGTTTGTGAAGCAAGGGAGATTAGGGAGTCCACTTTTCCCTGTGTGATGAGCAAGCAGACTTGAATGATGAAATTCTGAACTTCTATATCTGGCATTTGGAAACAAAAATGCTAGCTTTCTTGGGTGCAAGGATAAAAAATTGCAGTCAGAATTTACATGCTGTGCAATGGAGAGAAGGATGGGAAAGTGGTGACATGGGTTTGTTTGAATGCTTTGTCTGTATGTATATGCAAAGCACAAAATTTAGAAAGGTTTTGAAATACCTGGAAGACTCTTGAAATTACTCAGCTTTCACAGCAGAAGTTGTACAAAAAACCACTAATAAGGACTAGCAATTTAAAGCTATTCTCAACATAAGAGCAGAGGCTGAGCAGGAAAAAAAAAAAGTAGAATTCTCTGTGAATTTAAGTTATGTAATGTTTTTTTGGAGGGCTCAGAAGTAGGAAAAAAGCATACTGTAGCAAATTGTTAACAGCTGAGTTCAATCCAAATAATTTTCCAGATGCAGTTATAAAAAAAAGAGAACAACATTCACCTACCTTTTTTCAATATGAAACCAGGATTTGTTTTCATCTGGAAAAAATTCACTTCTATTTTCACATGCTAGAGTCAAGATCTAGATTTACCTGGTGGTTTTTAGGAGCTGGATGCTCTGAGAAGGCTGAAAAGAGGGAAACTGGAAGTCTTTGGCAGTGCCAGACGGAGAGATCAGTGAAGAGATGTCAGGAGCCACAATCTCCTGTTGACTTAGATGTCAGGTCACTGATGCCTCCCTGACAGTACATTTCAATGTTTCCTGTACCTGGTGGTTGCCTGGCAAAGCATGTCCATGAAACTATGAAGTAGTGCCAAGACAGCTCCTCCCCAATTTTCCTGGGAGGAAACAGGTTACTGGAGATTGTGAAGAGATGGCCTGTGAAATGTTACCTGCAAATTCATTCCTTTGTTGTGAATTTTGGCTTGTCCTGAAGAGCAAGTGTTACCTTAAATTTGAAGGCATGTTATTGTTGGACTGGCATAGCACTTGGGCTGCCTCCACTGGTGTTTATAGTCAGCTCATGGTTATGGGTTTCTTTGAAAGAAAAGAGAAAAGGGATGGAGAACATTTGTGAACCCCAGGGGTTCTGAAGGAAAGTTTGATGTTAATTGTGGGGATCTGTCAAAGAGAGAGCAAGAGAGAGAGGAATGATCCTCTAGTAACAGAGCTGAGAGCCCTTATAAAATCAATGAAAACTCGTAAATGTTGTGGCATCTGTACCAGCACACACTTGCTGGGCTATGGTGGAACCTGGTGAGGGTTGTTCAGATATTGCTTCGGATAGGAGTCATGAAATGCTTCTTAAACTGAGACTTAGGCCTTCCTTACCAAGCTCTGAGGATATCCTCACAAAGTGGAGCAGTGGCACAGAAAAGGGCATGAACACATACATTCAGTAATATGGAAATGGAAAAGTTATACTCAAGCTTTATACTTAAAGTGTAAGTGATAAACACGTGTCTGTAATAACACATGAATTATTGCATATGGAATAGCACTATATGTTCTATATGGTATTGAGTAGTATCTATATGTTACTCAAATACATTGTTTCCAATAAGGTTTTAAAACACTATCTCAAATATATTTTCAGTGATGTGTGTAATCTGCATGTAAGTAATTATCAGGTAATTATATATCAACACTTTCCTCAGTAGCTAATGAAATGCTGCCTCTCTTTTTCATGTTTGGGATTCTGAATACTCTGTTAAGTGTTTCCCTAATGGTCCTGGGCAGTCATACTATCACAAAAAAAATCAAATGAAAATGCAGGAAAAGTGAATGTTCTAGTAGTACATACAGAGTTTTTTTTTTTTTTTTTCAATATCGATGCATAATTGAGAAGAACTGAAGTGGTATTTTACTGCCACTTTACCCTGACAAAACCCCTCTGCTTATCCAACAGGAAATTAGGCTTTTATTGCCATCTCCTCATATTGTCTTCATTAAGGTGAGCAACAACCAGGAATATAAATAAGTCACTGTACGTGATGGAGAGTAGTAAGCGATTATAAGAGAGAGTCCAGGTATTACACCAATTGTGAAGCATAACAATGCAAAAGAATTAAGCCAGAAGTTTAACTGTTGCAAATCTTGGCCCAGATCAATAAATGAGTATGTGTTTTTACAGTACCAATCCATGAGGCAATGATTGCTATCCACTTGAGTGGTGGTTTTCCCTACATTTCTGCTGTTTTCCTTACAGTTCAAAGGAAGATGTTGGATGAACTGTTTTGACATAGATGTCCCATATACACAAAGCTTGATGTGAATAATACAACTTGATTTATAAAATATACAGTGCCCCAAACACAAACTACACAAAATGGAAAGCCTGTTCAAATGACTTACAGTAATGACTTCAGTTAGGAAAATTAACTTCTGATGATTGGTGCTTAATGTGGAACAGTGGATATGGGAATCCCAGAAATGCTGTATCGTTTCTGCTGCCTGTAGACTACCATACCACAGTAAACTCTGCCAATCTATACAGTCACATCAAGCCAAAATGTTGCTTTCTGTGTTAGGGGAAGGGTGAGTGCCTTGTGTGAGGAAGGGAGAGTTGGAAGCTGTTTGCTTAGTCTTGATCTTTGCGTCAGGTTTGTGGGACTGAAAAGATGTAAACCAATAAGCCCATTTAGGAGTAGTGGGCTGGTAGAAGAGAGGATGTAGGGAGGCTTCAATTTCCCTACTTTAAAATATTCTTGTGGAACACGTACACTGGTGGATGTTGTAATTGACAATCCTTGATTTTTTTGCCTGCAAGGACTGTTAATTGGACACTACTAGTAGAATTTAGGACAAATGGGTTTATTCTGTTACCCTGCCAGTTTGAGATTGACTTACCCCTGTATTAAGACACAGAACTTGTGCAGGTTAATGGAGATGGCGCCTAAACTCAACTTCTTCAAATTGTGATGGAGATAAAAAGTAATTTTCCTTAGCACACTCTAGAAATTTTTAAGGAACTTTTCCTCAATAGTTGAGAAGCCAGAGCAGTCATAGGAGCAGTTGCAAGACTGAACTTTGAAGTCTGAGATTCATCCAAGAATGGTGCCAGAGAGATCACAAGAGCTGCAGTGGGCCTGGGTCCACAGGAGCATGCAAAGCCCAGTACAGAAATCTGGTAAAGGAGCAGTGACTGCTGCTTCACAAAGTGTGAGTAATGACAGACTCAACAGTGAGGTACTAAAATTTCATCTAGGTATTCAATTCACTTCAGATATTTCTTGTAAGATAATTTCTAGAGAAAATTTAATAAGTACAGATGGTCCTTCCACAGGAATGTGACTAAGGTACTTGATGGCAGATGAAAATGAGTCTTCAGAAAGACTAAAAAATGCTGGGTTAGAAAACTTGGAAAAATCAGGCTGCATTGCTGATAATTGGTTATAGGTTTGGTTTTCAAATTAAACTCTGACCTCTTAGGAGTTAAAATAGAGCAGCAAATACAGCAAACAAGGACATAGTAGAGCACAAGAAGAATACAAAAACCAATGCTGTGTCATCACTTGAGATATGCTGCACACTGATGAATACGATATTTCAATCAAATTACTTGCCAAATGCAAATAAATTATGGTGTGAAATTAGGTGACAAGAAAGAGTCAGAGATACAGAAAACACTCCTCTGGGAGACTGAGAGGATCAGGTTTGTTTGTCTTGCAGAGGAGATTAATTGAACATAATATATGCAAAATAGGTAATAGATGAGGAAAGTAAGTTTACCGGGTTTTACAGCAAAAGAATAAAATGACATCCACTAAAAAATTAAAGGCAGGAAATGTAAGACTAATTACAGTGTTTCTTTTATGTGGTAACATAAAATTAGTCTCTGGAATTTATTGTTACAATATGAGAGCTTGGTAAGATTGAGAAAGGGGAGTGTATATGGCTAATGAGAGTCTTCAGTTACAATAGATGCAAGCCAATGATAACTGGAAATACAAATCAAGGTTATTGTGGAAAACCAGGACATTACATAAGTAATCAATCATGATCAGCTTTTCGTTTGTCTTCCTAAATATCAGAACATGCTTCTGTTTCTTCAGGTAAGCAGCAAAGTGCAAATCACATTGCGGATGGCAATCTTGATCCTGGAACATGTATGAAGGACATAGAAACATTAGAGCACTGGAAAGTCCAAGGCACTTTGAAACCCAAGTGGGACTTTGGTAGTGAATGCTAGATGCCCAGCAACCTGTCACAAATCAGATTTGCAGCCCTACACTAAAACCCAGTGGTAGTAAGCAATGTTTGGCAGGTAACTTTCTCTCAGACTCTCCTCTTGTTGTCACTCACTTGAAAGGCAGACACTTTCCAATGTTATCCTGGCAGCTGGTGCTGACCAGGAGAAAATCAGAGAACTACTGAACACTGAGCTCCTCTATTATTTAGGAAGGAGTACTCAGAAATAATTATGTTTACTAAAGGTTATGCCCTTCAACATAAGAATGTCAAACTTGCATTTGACTCGATGTCCATGTGCATGAGCTTCTGTCCAAATTTTCTCAACATGATGCGAATCTCAACATAAAAGAAAGAGGATTTTTTTATGATTAAGCACAATGAATTACTACTGTCACATGCAGTTCTACAGCTTGTTGCAGTGCAGAAAAAAGCAGCTACAACTGTCTCACTGGTACAAACAAAGTCTACCGTAAGTTGTTGGTACACATTATATTTTTCAAAAGGTTTTGACATGGAAAAATATACTGAGAACAGATCTCTGTATATGTACTTGGAGCTGATAGTTTTCCACTTTGTTTCCTTACAAATTTAAACACTTGAAGAACAGGGGTAGTTAAATTGTTAGTGTTAAGAAGATAGGCAAGAGAACAATCTTATTTTGCTGCACTCAATTAAATGCTCATAAAGTTAGCATTAAATTAATGTATTGTATATGTCCATAGCTCTCTGTTAACATTTTTAACATCACTGGCTGAGTTTTCCATTTTTGAGAATGCGTATTTTTTTTTCTGTCCTTAAGCTGTATGAAAGATTCATGTGTAAATAGCAGGCACAGTACCAGAAATATGCATCCATGAAGTCCTACATGTAGTACAAAGTCAACAACTAAACAAAAAGGAAGACAATTAAAAAATAAATTTTAAATTCAATATTTCTCTAGGATACATTGACAAAAGATTTTTTTTTCATATTAATACATTAAGTTGTATGAAAATTAAACAAATCACCACCTAGAACAGAGTCTGTGGAGAATTTTGTAAACATTGCAACAAAAGCTTTCATTCTAAAATGTAAAATTGTCAGAAATTAGTGATCTAATTTTGGAGCATTCAGAAAAAAATATACTTGTCACAAGCAAAACATGCAAGGAAAAGATTTCAAAAATAAATGCAATGGATTTTTTTTTAATCTAAAAATTGTTCCTTATAAATTAACAAATGGGAATTTTTGAGACGTTCTTTATGCACCTGTTCATGCTACTGTTACACATGCATCTTTACTCCCCACAACTAAAGGTGTTTTTACTTTTGCAGTAACAGCGGGAAGATGGCCCAGACCACAGAGTGATGTTTTTTCCTGTTAGCTTAGGAGGTGGAACAGATTTTGGCAGTATTTACTCAGGGATAGGAGAACTTCTGTTAGCTCTTGCATTCTATCTGAAATTGGTCAGCTGGTGATCTAACATTGTGTTTAAAACCTCAAAGAATTAGCTTTTGTATTTGATATTGGATACAATAGTCCCAAAGATCAACTGTTTCCTGCCTTCACTGTAAGGTCTTGTGATGGTTCTGGCTATTGTTGCTTCAACGTGCCGGCCCTTGAGGCACAGGAGCAATGACTGGTACATGGTTCACAGGAGTTAGGTTTCCAGCGTGGAAATGCTGTAGTTGGCCTCCTTGGGCAATCAAGAGGGTGTGATTGTCCACGTGGAACAGGAATATGAAGCATCTGTGACACAGACAGTGGCTTTATTTTCAGAAGTAAAAGGAGACTTCCTTTGCATGTACTGAATGGGAGAAATGTCTAGGAGAAAGATGTCTATTACTAGACAGAGACTCTGTGCATTGCACTGAATTTGTAGCATGTAACAGAAGTGCAGGTCACTACTGTCTCAGCATGGCTAGACAATATTCAACAGACACAGTGGGATGAAATCTCTTCAGACTTTTGCAGATGTTTCTCAAGCATTTTTAAGAGGTCGTGGGAACAAGATACATGGCAGAAATCAAATCTGCAGTGCCTCCAACAAACTGCCTCAGGGCCGAGGTGTTTGTTCACTTAGCTGTACAGACTCAGAAATTTCAAAATTCACCAAATGGTATGAAGACATATGATATACTTGAAGTCTGGTTGTGTGAGGTCCTTCACCAAGGGAAAGGGATAGAGACGTCTCAATTGCATTGGAGAAGTACAAACACCACAATGTCCTTTCTGAAGAGCCTGGAGACTTATAGAGTCCAAAAAAGTTGAGTGTTGTACTAGTAGTGATCCAGGCTTATAAAGCACTAGCGTTATTGCCTGTGTATGCAGATGTAATGCACATATTAGCATACCATTAGCAAGTTTCCAGATGACACCAAGCTGTGTGGTGGTGTTGATACATCGGAGGGAAGGGACATCATCCAGAGGGACCTGGATCGGCTGGAGAGGTGGGCCCAGATGAACCTCATGAGATTCAACAAGAGCAAGTGCAGGGTTTTGCACCTGGGCCGGAATAATCCTCACTATCAATACAGACTGGGGGACGAGGTGCTGAAAACTAGCCCTGAAGAAAGGGACTTGGGAGTACTGATAGACAAAAGGCTGGACATGAGCAGGCAGTGCGCACTTGCAGCCCAGAAGGCCAATCGCATCCTGGGCTGCATCAAAAGATGTGTTGCCAGCAGATCCAGAGATTCTGCCACTTCTCTCTGCTCTGGTGAGACCCCACCTGGAGTACTGTGTGCAGGGCTGGAGCCCTCAACATAGGAAGGATATGGACCTGATGGAGCGGGTCCAGAGGAGGGCCACAAAGATGATCAAAGGGCTGGAGCACCTCTGCTACAAAGATAGGNGTGACTGTGGGGAGGTTGGACTAGATGAACTTTGGAGGTCCCTTCCGGCCTGGATGACTCTATGATTCTGTGATTCTATGATATATAATGATTGAATCACCAATGCTAGAATAAATGTCCTGAAGTCTAAGAAGTTATGTTCTCAGAAATGGTCATGTCTCTGAACTTGTAAAGACAAAGTTTGTGACACCAAGATGGGTCTGAAGTGATGTTTTCCTGAAAGAGGTTTTAGAGAAGAGTAGATAAAATTGCCTGGAGAAAGTTCATGTCTCTTGGCATGCTCTCAAATTCCCCTCCCCAGTGAAAAGATATCAATAGAAGATGAAGAAAAAACATATGTTCCCTTGCTGCATTCTTTGCTGGGGGCATTGGTGCAGAAGGCTGCTTTTCAACACAGGGGATGGGGATCTTAACAACAGAGGTGAAGTATCTGAATGCAAGTTTCCTATAACTGAATCTGGAAAGATCAGTAAGGTGTTCTCAGGTAGTGTAAACAAGGTACATACTTCCTTTGAACTTCTTCCCCAAAACTATGTGCCCCTCAAAACACCATTTCTCCATTGAATTCTGCCAGTCTTGGGGCTTCCCACTACTCTGCAAACAGGGGATGCTGTGAAAAAACTGCAGAAGGAAAGGAGAGTTCTTTCTGTTGTTTAAATCAAGAATTAAGCTATCTGCAGACACAGAAGAGGTAACTGCATTCTTTTCTCATGGAGCAACATCTCCAAGAATAATATACCCAATTTTACTGTCATTGCAGAGTAGATTTTGACAGAAAGAATGCATCACAGCTGAAGATGGTTTGCCTGCAATCACAGCAGAATAGAAAAGTAAAACTTTTTCCCCAGTGTTACAAAATATTTATAGACATAAATGGACTAAAATATTTTTAATTGCTCCACTGGGACATTGACAGAGCTATCCCTGCAAGGGACTAAAAAGTCCAGGGCTTTTGGCGGGAGTGAGTATTTTTTGTCATTACAATATCTAGTGATATTGTAAGAGATGATTATCTTCCCAAATATCCACATACCATGTGCCACAAGAGGGTACTGCCAGATACTAATAAGTATTTTCAGAAAGTGCCTCAGAAGGGAAGTCAAAGGCTCTGGAAAATTTCTAATAATCCTCTGCAGGACAGCAGGATCTGGATGCAAATCTTACTAACTCAGAAACAGCCTTTCTTCTCCCCCGTCTCCCACAAATCTCAGGATGTTAATGACTTTATGTGTATGTCTATTTTATGTGCTTTGGGCACAGTGGTACAAAGTGAGCTCTGTGGCTACTATCAAGGCTGAAATTACCTTTTTCTGGAGTGACTGAGTTTGAACATGCAACATGAATACAGACAGGGAAAAGAAAAAAATTTTGATTTCCCTGCCTTTAAAGTGTAAGGACCCAAATACGATCCTCTCCCAAGTTGCTTTTCATAGGCCTGTACCTTTCTGTGCTGTAGAGTTGAGTAGAGTTCCAAGTCTGAGGGATTTAAAACTATTCATCATAGTTTAAGGCTCCCTTTGGTTTCTATGATCTTTTAAATAAACCTGCTTTCTGCATGGCACCTTCTTTTGTGAGTTTTTCTAGGGAATCACTGAATCCAAACTAAAACACATTTTGTAAGCTTTTGAAAACAAAACAAGAAACTTCCTTAAATATTTTGCCACAGTCATGTGTTTACATTGCACAACATTGACAGCAAGATTAAAAATTATTTTAAATTAGGTGCCATCATTTGAAGATGGTACTATAAATAAAATTATTACAAATCTGTGAAATTGGACACACCTGAACAAGAAAGGATGCCTTAGGCAACTGTCTGTTTAGTAAGACATTTGACCATTTACATTATTTTGTATCATGACAACATTTGCCATGTCAAACTGTCAATAACACCTACAATAATTTCACTGACACTGATATTAGAAATAATGCCAGCAGTACTAGCTCTGTTGTATGTTCTTCTGTAGGAATTTCATTAGAAAAACTCCCAAAGCTCCCAAACCTTATGACTGCAGAAATCTTAAAGGGATTTCATCTGTTGTTGATATATGCAACAGAACTTCAGCCCTAGAAATTACTAAAATTTAACTGTGTTGTAATATGGTCATACAAGGGGGCAAACTGGGTTGCTGGAAATATATTAATCAGACATTTCATGAGTGTGCAATGCTTAACCGTGTAAACAAAATGATATTTTTAGCAAGTATTTTTTATGTTTGGCATTGCATATGGGTGTGTGGATATCTATATAACTCATTATTTAAAATCTCTTTTAGAATCATAGAATCATAGAATGGTT
>VZRU01007551.1:18715-40301 GCA_013398155.1 Pedionomus torquatus
TCCTGTGAGGGTGGTGAGGCACTGGAACAGGTTGCCCAGAGAAGCTGTGGATGCCCCATCCCTGGAAGTGTTCAAGGCCAGGCTGGATGGGGCTTTGAGCAACCTGGTCTACTGGGAAGTGTCCCTGCCCATGGCAGGGGGGTTGGAACTTAATGGCCTTCAAGGTCCCTTCCAACTCTAACTATTCTATGATTCTGTGTGTAAGCTCTGTATAGTAAGTTGATTAGTCCTAAGAAACAAGGTAAATAATGTGAGGTTTGTGTTTGCTTAGCTTCTAGTACCACAAGCTTGGGATGGTGAGAAGAGCTATAACACAGTTATGATTTAGGTTTGCAAATATTTATAAATGGATACCTTGTAAGAACAAAAAAAAAAAAAAAAAAGGAAAAAAAACAGTTAAAAAACACNAAATATTTTAAAAATTCATCCTTTAAAAACGAAAAAAAAAAAAAAAAAAAAGGAAAAAAGGAAGAAAAAAAAAGAAAAGAGCGAAGGAGCTGTAGCAGAGCCACAAGTCCATTTTGTGTTTATTTCCAAACACACCCTGTGACCTAGAAGACTTCTGGAAGAGGAAGAATTGTTGTTTCACTGCTTGTTCTTTTCCAAACAGCTTACCAAATTCCTCAGAACTCCACTTTTTAGGACTGGTTTGGAACTGTGCAAACACAGCCATTTCAAAGGTGGCTGCACGTTATAATTTTAAATTTCCAGACCAAGTGGTTAAGGCTTTGATTTGGCAAACTTTATTTCAGTCTTCGTATCAGCTTTAGCAAGTTTCTGCCACAGTGAGTAGTAATTAGAGAAATACAAACTGACCAAAAAAATGCCAACAGTTTTGCTCTGCCACTTCTTTTGTGAACAAAAACTAGTCTAAAGGATAATTCAGGTCCGGAAGTTAAAAATACGGAGGTTTTATAAAAAACGTGTTTGCCCCCACCCCCTTAGAAATACAAATGATTGATGGGATATTTGTTTGGTAGTTATTTCAGCTTATGAGGCGACATGAGTGATGGATTAAGCATAGATTTGCATTTTGGCTGTCCACAGAGGCCTGTCTTGAGAATGAGAGACTATGGGTCAGAGACTGTCATCTCTTATTTTTGCAAAACAGCATACAATTTGAAGTTAATCTAGCACTTTTCTTCCTGATGTGGAATATCAAGGAGAACACTCTGAAAGGAGGGAACCTTACTGGAATCTGTCTTCTTTCATTTTCTAATTAAGAAGTGAGAGAGTGGGAAAACCTCCAAAATAAACTGCAAGCTGTTTAAGATGGGAGCTGTATCTTACCCTGGATGTTTACATCACAGTGCACAACTGGGCTTTCCAACTTCACAAAATTCTGTAGATTGCTGCTGTGCTTTACTGTTGACCTGTTTATAAACAGGTTTTACTTTCTAGTTTCATCCATAACAGAAGATCTATGTCTCAGTTAAAGAAGCCTGGCAGAGTGATGATGTTGGTGTTGCATAGTCAGATCTCTGGCTTAATACAAATGCCTGTCTGACTGAAGCAGGTGCTCTTAAATCTACAAAAGAAGAAAAATGCTTGATTAATTATTAAGACTGACAGTTTTGTTGGAACCTGATTGTTAGGCTTTTAATAGCTGTCACCTGCACACCTTTTGCCCATCCAATTCTAAATGTCACAGGTATCTTCACCATGGAGGCTGATCTTAAAATGAGATGTGATGAGTTTTTTCATTTGAAATTAAAGCTGTCACCAGTTTTATTTAAGTTCTTACTTCCTGGCTATTGCGAGTTAGCTTATAACTAAGAGTCAAAAGGTCAAACTGCCAATGACATATGTAAATCAGTTATGTATATCTTAACAAATATATTGTGCCCCATATTTCAGTGTACTGCGTCCAAATCCTTTTATTCCAGTACTTAATTACAACTTTTGATTAAATTAGTGGTGATTTCTTAATCTCATTAAAGCTAATTCTCTCTTTGGAATTTCTTTTTTTTTTTTTGTTTAGATTTATATCCATTAGGATAGCAGAACAAAGTCAACTCTGAATCTCTCAGCAATATGATATACTTCTGTTATATATTATTGCTTCTCTGTAGTCTGACTGTGTCTTGGAAGTGGTGGTAAGAATGATTCAGAAAAGAATGATCTTCACAGGGCTTAGTATAGTTTAGGAGGATGCTTAGAGCATGTCTTAAGACATTGTCCTCCTGCTGTCATAAATTATGGTCCAATATGCATCAGTGCCTTTAAAGAGAAGTGACTTAACTTGGTCACAGCACGGCACCAAGAATCCTGAATTGCCTTTGCTTAGCCAGGATTTCCTCATGACCAAGTCTGGCTAAACTGGCAAGTATTAGGGTTTGAGATTTTTGACATACTTTCCATCTAGCTTGTAATTACAAGAAAATGAGCGGAATAGAAATGAAGCTGGTTTATATTTGTACTAGAAACTGATGCAAGATACGTCGGGGAGTAGTCTGCAGAGGAGATACTGCTACCCAAAGCAGTGCGTAGATGAACTGTCAAAAAACAAAACAAAAAAAAAAAAACACCAAAAATGTTATCTTCCCTCCCTCATGTTTCTTGGGGAGCACTCACAGGACAGATACCTGCAATTGCAGTAGGAATGACAACACAGGAGTGGGAAAAGAAGCAAGAATTTATTCAGTGTAGAGCCAGTATGGACTGCCAATTGCAGACTCTTTCTCCTCTAGCCTGGGTGGTGCCCATCACTGGAACAGCTGTGAAAGACTTCCTCTTCCTGGGCCGCTGAGGGCAGGCCCTTTGAATTTAATGATGGTGACAGATTGCAAGATCTCGGTTATTGCAAGAGCACTTTACATCTGCCTCTTCCTAGTAAATACTGGTAGCACTTGCACGGATCTGTATCTGCTTGCTGCAGCCAGCCATGGTGCCTGTTATTCTATGTGCTCTTGGGCCATTTACAGCCTGTGACACAGCTTTGAGGTTCTGCTGTGTGAAGTATTGTGTGTGCACTAAAAATAATCCTTCAAAAGAATTTGAATTCTAGGGGTGATTTTTATGGACAGAATAGAACTGTTTACTATTTAAGTTAGTTTTGCTGTGCCTTGCCCTCATTTCCTCTTTTCTTCTATTCAGCTCCTCTAACCCCCTTCTCCCCCAAAGCTCTGATCTGTGCAGCTGATTTCACTCCAATTTTGTGTCCATTCCTCCTTTCTTCTAAACCGTTTCCTCATGCTTTAATTCCTTAACTGCATTATGTTTGAATGTGTGTAGTATGGTTTTAATAAAAGACAATTTCTAATTATGCAATGCCTGGTAGTGATACACAAGTTCTTTCCTATTGGGATGACAATTTTAGGATGGCTTTAGAAAAAGTTTGCTCCATGGCTGAAAATTTGCTAAATCTATCTGTAAGGTTGGAGGAGTCAGCAGCAAAGGTAAAAAGCACAATTCTCTGAAGAAAGCTCAAACTTAGTTTTTTGGATTTTTTTACTGTAACAAGCAATGAAAATCCTGAAAGATGACAAATTAAGACGATGTGTTTGGTGACTGACTATGTACAAGCATTTTCTGAGCTGTTGGAAGTTTCCAAAGTTTCATGCCTGTTTTGCCATCCATGAGGTACGTCATACAGGTTCTTAAAGGACTCTATGTGCATGGGGAAATAAGTCAAATTTCCTTCTTCCTGCAATTGAAGATAATGTAAGTGAAGATAATGTAAATATTTAGTATGACCTCTTTTCTAAGGCTTGCTGTTCTGGCGCAACTAATCTGTTTCCTTTTGACAAGTGGTAAAAGAAACTGTTAGAGGAAACGAGATTGGAAGAAGCTTCCTGGGTTATAAAGTCTGGTTCTCTGGTCCTTAAGGCAACCACATCACACAGACCCATTCATAAATTGATTGAGCTCCCTATTAAAGTCACCTACATTTTGTTGCTGTTGTGACTATAACAGCAGGACTCTCCCAGATTATACTCCTGTGGTGATTTGGAAGACGATACCCAGACAATTTTTGACTCTGACAGCTCTCATCTCAGAGTGCAGTCTGGTCCAAACCCCTGGTTTGGAGCTTTTACTGTCACTGATGACCAGTACTTTCTTCAGTGGCCCAGTATTGTGCTTTTTCTACTAGAAGTAGAAATTAAATTGAAATGTGTAGGTCATTAATCAAGTAAATTAAATACTTTAATCTAATATGGAGTTACGGAATCGTAGCATCTTCTTTATGCAGAAACGTTAGTCACATACCATGGGTGAAACTCTGTTCACCTCTGGTTCGTTTTGTTTGGTTTGGCTCTTTCTTTTGTTTTGGAATGGTACATAAAGCATATTATTTCCATTAGGAATAGCAACCGTCACATTTGGTGATTCTTTTTTTTTTATTATTTTTTTTAAGTGAGCGCTCCTAGAGTACTAAGTCTACCCAGTGAAAAGGGTTTAATGTAACTTTATTTTGTCAGGTGAATCATAGTGTAGTAGTTCAGCCTTCATCAAGGATCAAGGATTTTTTTCTTGTTCTGTTCAGCTCTATTCATTGAACGCTTTATTTGTATATTTTATTGCAGTTGTCTACCTTGTGGTTTTTCATCTGTCATTTGTCATGTTTGTATGGTCCTATTGGAAGACGATTTTCACATCTGCTGCGACCCCCTCTAATGAGGTAAATATAACACTAGAAAAATGTCAATGCCTTTCTTATAAATAGCTGAACTGTTTTCAGTGATGAAACTTGTTTGCAGTACTGCATGATTCACCTTTTGCTTCTTGTTATCTAAAATAGAACAGCATGACAGTGTATCATGAATGAAAATTATAAAATTACTCTTAAAATACTGTAAAATTGTGTCGTGACATTTTCTTATGCAAAATGCATCTTTAATTCACCACAAGTTTGACAGTCATGCTCAGTGTTTGCTATGCAGTACCTTCCTTGAAACCTGGAATTTTAACACTGGTAAATCAAATACAGTGACAACATTTTATGTTTCCATTTGAGGCAGTTTTGACCTTTTGAGTAAGAAAAAGTAGTAATGCAATGTATAATCATAACTTGGAAGCCTGAATTACATAGTAAGTCAAGGGTTAAGGTTTAGTGAAAAGTGAGAAGTAAATACATGAAGAAGATTTACATAATGGCAAAAGAGTGCATGATGACTGTAAGAAGTTTTGTTTTGAAGAGGAACAGTATTAAGTGCAGTAAATCTGAGATGGATTACCTTGTTTTCTGTTTTCTCTAAGGTGTGCAAATATAAAGATTAAACACTGGCATGAAATTTAAAATACATCCCTTGGTTTTTTAAAGTTTTCAAATTGGCTAAACTGAGGTTTTGGTTGCTCTGTGGAGGTTGAATTTTTATTCTACTTTTGGCAAGACTAAATTTCAGCACTAATGTCAACGTTAAACGCTTCTTAAAAGAGTTACCAGGCTTCTAAGGAAAAGCAAACAGTGCTCTGCAGTGCTTAATTATGGCTTAGAGATCTGTATCTTAGAAAGCTGCAGAATATAAAGTGAAAAAAGCTAAAGACTATTCTGCTGTTCAAGTAAGAAAAAAAAAAAAGAGTAGTAATTAATTGTTAAGCCTAAAAATTCAAAGAAATTTGTCTTCAGGGTGATTTGTTTCAGTTTGATCTGGGACGGCTCTGCAGGAAACAGCTAAGCAGGTTAGCTAATTGAAATACATTTGTAACCATGTTATTGCAGTTTTGTAAAGCTATATAAACTAGAGCTGTGTGTAAAGCTAATACCTGGTAACTTTTACTGTAATATCTGCTTGGATCCTTCAGTAACAGAAAACTGCTTCTGACTATACTCATCCTGTAGGTGCAGTAATGTAGCAAGCTTTTCATATTCTACAAGTGAAACGGATCATTTGGGCATGTGGCATGTAATGATTATTTCTTATATTAGGTGGGGAGGTGGATCAGATTTAAGACAATTTTCTTCTAGATCTAGCTTAAAGAAGAAAATAAATCCAAACCACAACAACAAACAACAAAAAATCCACAGGAAAAATAGAAATCCACAAAAGCCAGAAAACCCACAAAAACCAACCAAGACAAAAAATACCACCACCACCACCACTTTTTTTCTCTGGCCAAGTCCCTTTTGTTCATGTTCCAGTGAATACTCAGAAACAAAATCCAACTTCAGAATCTCTCTATTGTATGAGAGTGTAAATGTATATATTTTTAGACATTCAAATTAGCCGTTCTTGCAAAACAAATAACATCCCATGATCTTACTATTGAACTAAAAAAAGAGTCTGCAGCTGCTGTTGTCTTAGTGCAATCCCTGTACATTTGTCATAAGAATAAGAACAATCAACATTATACAAGATCCAGAAAGAGGAAGGAAACAAAAGGACTCTTTCTGTTTTCAGTAAGAACTGCTGGAACCTCATTGGAAATTCTGTTAGCTCTGTGGTAACAGACAACTTTTGATGTCTTTGAACATATCCTGCCATTGTGCAAAGAGGCTGTGCCCCTGTAATTTCTGAAATTAGAACAGAAATGTAGCTGTTTGGAAAACCAAAATCCTATCCAGGATTTTTGGAGTAATGTTACGATGTTATTTGGGCAAATTTAAAAAGTTTTAAATGTTACGGGTTTTCTGCACATTAATGGTTTGCCATAGAAACATCATCCAGAAGTAACATTTCATGTTTAATGCCACCTCTGCTTGATTGCGGGTCTTTGGTCACCTAGGAGACTTGCAAGAGCATTAGGGAAGAAGGCACATTGCACTGCTGTCTGCTGGCACGGTGCCTCCTATCTGCCTTAAACTTTCTATGTGAATATCTCCAGTTTTCATATTTGAGTAAATATCTCAAAAAGAGACAGATATTAAAAAACTGAGATCAAACTCTTGTTGATGACTGAAATGTTAAACTTCAATTTCACTCTTTTGCATAGATTGCTCCTTGTTTCTGATTATTTAAAAGGGGATTATGTTTTGTTTCACCCTTGTATGGTGATCAGGCTCAATAACTGGAATGATACTGTATGTAACAGGAGACTTTGCTAGATTCTGGGAGCTATCAGGCAATTTATTTGCACTGTGGATTAGGAAATAACACAGAGAAATGGCAGCAATGTCTTATTGCTTCCTTCTTTCTGTTAGTGGAGGCTTCATTGTTGCTTGCCAACTGACTGTAATCCAAAAGAGAAATAAGTACTGGATGAGAGGAAAATCCTTGTGAACTGATCATATACATGTTCTTGCTAGGAAAATATGGTCATATTAAACCACACTGAGCCAGTTTTTGTTCCATTTGCACACACAGCGTTTTCCACTCGCTACCATGAATACTTTGTCTATGTGTACTCATAAAAAGGGTTCTTGTAGTCCATGCGGGAAGCTCAGAGTTGAAAAGTGCTTCAAAACAGAAAAATACCAAAGGAAATAGTGAGTTCAGCCCCAGCTCTGCAGGCGCTTGTCAGCACGCTGGGTTTTGTGGGGCTTAATGGTAAAGCTCATAATTTCAGTGGATAGCAAAGTAAGTGTTTCACAAGTGAGTAATGCTCTCCAGGTTCTTCTGGTAAAGCTTTACATCTCAGTGAGGCTTCAGCAGGAATGCTTTACTCAGAATTTTGACTCTGAAACTGTACAGGCTTTGCTGAAGGTTGCTTTCAGTACAGCTTGTGGATTTTGAGACTAGTGCTAACTACTCCCAAGTAAAAATTCTAGTTAAGCCCTTTGAACTTCTGTGCTGTAATCATGAAGCCCACCAGCCCCCTCTTTTTTTCCCCTCTAGCTTGTATCCCTCTCTAAGTCTGAGAGGAAGTAGGATAAGGAGCAGAGCTGTTGCACGTTCCTCTTGTTCACAGTTTACTTATTTTATGCTTATCCAGAGTTAAAGGGAAAGGTTATGCTGCCGCAGAAAATGGAACAGAGATAAAGATTATTTTTTAAAAAATATGTCAAGGATCGTGGAGTTTTGAGGATCTCCTGTCGTTCCTGTAGTGTTCTTTTTTTTTTTTCTTTTTTTTCTTTTTTGTTTGTGTGAAGCTTTTTGGGTCAGTGGGTGGGAGTTGTCCAAAGACATAGGATTAAGATTCATAGAGTCTGTAATAGTTAGTCTCTTCCCTTCATTCTGTTTTCTCCCTCCTTCCTAGTTCTGCTTGTCAAAAGCTGATAAAGAACAATATGAAAAAGAAGAGAGACCAGAATCCCAGCAGGAGATTTTGAGAAGAGCTGCTAAAGACCTGCCTATCTATACAACAACAGCATCAGGAGGTGAGATAGAAAGACAATTCTGTGCTCCTGGAGCTGCTGGTTTAATTCAGTGAAATTCCTTTGATGTCACTGCATGAACAATCTATTAAATACCTATTGCAAAGGCCATGACCTTGTTTTCTTATTTATTTTGGCTGTTTTTTTTTCCCTAGTAGAAACTGGAGTCCTTTGTTTGAGGATCTCAACATGTAGCCAGTATTTGGAATTTAAAAAAAAAATAAAAATTCTGTTCTAGCAAGCAGATAGATGACAACATCTATCTCTAACTGTGACTGTAAAAAATAAACGTGGCAAAGAAATACAGCTAGAGAAAATTGGACTTCTTACTTGATTTTATAATCATTTATATCCCCTTTAAACTTATTTTTCTGAAGTGTATCAGTTCAGCAGGAGGAGAAACATCATACTTCAGGCTAGAGTTTAAGAATGAGTATGTTCCATTCCCATCTGTAATTCAGTACAAAGCTAGCTATGAGCTATTTCTGTATTTGTCTTTAATATGTATAGGCATTCTTATTCAACTTTATGAATGATCTGTGAAACTGCTATCTTATACATATGTATATTCATTTTAAAAATCTAGCTTTTATATAAATATATATGTATATACATATATACATGGTTCTCTTTCAAGAAAGTAGCAACACTGTAGAGTTTTCTAAAAGCATAAGCTACTAAGAATAACTGTTACCAAAGTTTACTGTTGCTTTCCAAAGTCTTAAGGACACCTGGCTTTTTGAATACAAGCTTTCCTTTAAGGGAATCCCAGTCTTAAGTTCCTGTAGTGGTCTGGGAAGCTCTTGCCAGCTCTTAGCAGTTCTGCTTAGCTGTAGGTGTTGGCTTTCCTCCTCCTTTCAAACTGCCTGTGCTAGTGTCTTATTTCCATTGAGAAGAGCCTGAAGGCTTGTTTAAAAATAGCCAGGAAAGACCAAGGGAAGGCAGGAAGCTCTTTAAGATTCAGTTGATGTTAAGGGGAAAAGTGTTTGTAAAATTAATCAAGTTCTAATGATTTAACCCTTGCCACTTTAATGCAGCAATCAGATACTGTGATCGATGCCAGCTAATCAAACCTGACCGCTGCCACCACTGTTCTGCATGTGACATGTAAGTTACTGAGTCTGAAATGATCTCTCTCTTGTGATCATGATTTTAGTGTGTTCATGTCTTCAGTGTGTGTCAGCACTTGCATAATAGCAGGTTCTACTGTTTGTTTCTCTCACAGACCTTCAGATTTCATGAGAAGCAAAGGTCCTCCTTTTGGTGCAATATTCTTATTGCAGCCCCATTATTCAAAGTGGTAGAACTTTTTAGGAAACCTGCTTGTAGCTTTGTAAAACAGTGCTTATATTTTAAAACAAAAATTAAAAAAATAGTCAGCAATTGAAAGAAATTAAAGAAAGAGAGGTCTAGGATGCTAGCACTAGCGAATGCTTATTATAGAACTCTTATTCTATCTTGCTTCTGCTGCCTTGAAATGTGCACTACTAATAATGCTAAAAATCTTTTTCTCAAAGATTGATGGTGGAATTACATGCCTTAACCATTTCAAAGACATCACTGCTATTCCCTAGCCTCATTACGAATCATCAGAAAAGTCTGTACAGACACTGAAGGCTCGGGCTATGAGTGAGACTTCAGTAGTCTGAGCTTGAGGAAATCTAGTTAACTAAAGAACCTAATACACGCCTTTTGGCTAAAATCAAATTTATTAGCAAAGACAGTGAATGAGTGACAGTATATGTCCTTCTGCTAAAGCTGGGTAAACATGGCATGTGCACTATTCAAATTGTCCACTGTGCTGTTCTTTTCCTTGGCTTTAAAAAACAAACAAGCAAGCAGCAAACAAAAAAAGATAGCAAAAATAGCCCTAGGGCAGGCTTAGTTGAAGTGAGCACCAGGCTAACATACTTTATCCACACAACTCTTTGTGAATCCTTTGGATTTAGTTTTCTGTCAATGTGTATATAAAACTAGTGGGGCTTAATAAGCTATTACATGGTGCTACTTAGTAATGCTCCCCATGTTAATTTAAGAGACTGTCTTCATTATTGTTCTGAATCCCACTTGGTCCTTTTGGGTAAAAGGATGCCTGCTATAATATGGAGAATTGGAGTGATTGAGAAGGACTTGAAAAAGATACCATGGGGCAAGACACTTTAGAAAAAAAAGAAAAAAGAAAAAAAAAAAAGAAAAACCCCAAACCTGTAGAAGCTAAAAGTATGTGTCTTAGAAAATGTATTTTTTGCTTTAATTTCCTGGAAATTCTTTCTTTCAGATGTGTACTAAAAATGGACCACCACTGTCCATGGTAAGTTTATTTAAAAAAAATAAAAACTATGAATTAGATCCTACATGATGAACTAGATGCTGCTGCAAAAATGCAGCTTTGAAGTAAAACTTGATTTTCACAGAACTTCTTCAGGCTTTAATATGTGAAAATAGATCTTGTTCCTAATGTGTGTTGAAACACAGAGTTTTAGGGCCAGTAGCCCAAATCATGCAGTTTCTCTTTGTACAGAGAAACCCTGTCGTTAATGAGACCTGTGAGGAAACAACATTTCTGTCTTTTGCTTAGTTTGGTGTTGGCACCAAGAGAGGGGATACGCACTACGCTGTGAAAATCAGCTCTTGATTCTAGATGATACCTAAGACCCACTCAGACAGTTACTCTTCTGCAGTTTGTATTCACTGGTAGTCACTAAAAATATTATCTGTTATCACTATAAAAGTACTGCTGTCAGTAGTTGGCTTGAAGGTGGTTTTGTAACCAAAGCAACATCTACTGAAGTTGATGGAGAGGCTCATATTATCTTCCACAATGATTGCAGTTAGTTCATAGTGTGTGAGACGCTTCCTATACAGACTGTATGTATCATATGCTTTGCCAGCTCATGTCACGTCCTGTAGAGCTTTTGGGGGAGCAAAATTTATGTGAGGGGCCAGATAATTTGGCCTGAGGAAAGATACTTCATTCAAAATGGTGGCTTAAGATGCTTCTGAAAGATTAGCAGCTGACTGTTTTGGACATACCACTGGCATCATGCATGTGTTATGCTCTGCAAAAGCTGAATGTATTGGATTTTATTTTATTTTATTTTTTGTATATCATAGTAACCTCTTTCTCTTTCCCCTCCTAGGGTGAATAATTGTGTGGGATTTTCTAACTACAAATTCTTCCTCCTGTTTTTAATGTATTCCTTACTGTACTGTCTGTTTGTTGCTGCTACAGTCTTGCAGTACTTCATAAAGTTTTGGACAGTAAGTTCTAAGGCTTTTTTTGTTGTTGTTGTTTTTCATTTGTTTAATCTTGCATGTGTTACTGGAGGCTGCATCAGCATGTTGTCACTCACCATTTACTCTGTTCCATAGTTCATTACCATTAACAGCATCAATTGAAGCAACTGAAGCAGGAGAGAACCTTCTGAATATTAGTGAATTAAATGCATTAAACTGCCCAGGATGAGTAATTGGGGGAAGAAGTTCTAATGATGACGCTATGCAATTTCTTTCCTCCATCAAAGTCGAATGGCACAGCTAAAGTTTTTGGGTTTGGATTTTTTTGTGTGTGTGGTGTTTTTTTGGGGTTTTTTTGAGACTGTTGGGTGTATATATATTTAGATATAGAAAGAACTGGCTATATCAAACAATTATATGTGTATGTATATACATACACACGTGTATATATAAAAGTGCTGACAAATGTGAAATATGAATAACAAACTTTGTATCTTTCTAGACTTGTTTATAAATAATCTGCTACCAGATAAGGCAAATTAATTTCTTGTGAACTGACAGAGTTCTGTTTTGGAGTCCCTACGCAGGCGTGTCTGGACTTCATACTAGTGGCTTTTATTGATCTGATACTAGTAGAATGCTAAGATACATACAGTGTTGATGATACACGTTTTCCTTGCAACTGTTATCAGTCATCAAATGATCAGTAGATGTACATGCATCTTACTAGATTTAATAGAACTTAAGTGAAGGGCACGCATTCTTGTACATCATTGTTATATTCCTCCTATCAGGGTTGTTCCAGTCACATTCCAGGCTGAACAGTGTCTTCTGGTGTTGTTCCCTTTCATCTCCAAAACCTTGTACTATGCCTTCCTGTCTCTGCACAGAAGAGATAGTGTAGTTTCCATTTACTGGCATCAGAAAAATCACTGTAAGTGGAAGGCTCTCCATCACATCTTTATAAGTAAATAACAGCACATACACTTCTTAGACATTAGTTGCTGTCAGAGTAGCTGGGAAAAGCAGTCATTATCTGTAGCTGTAAAAGTATTATTTATTTGAGCAAAAAGATATTGCCATGTCAGGGTAAGAGAGGTTTGATCAGATATTCTGAATAGCTGTACTTTGAGAGAGTTGGCATTAGACAGGTAAGATAAATGGTGCAAGAAGTACTTACGTTTGTGTTCATCTAAACCTATGGGTCCGATCTGCCAAAGTACTACATTTATCTTAATCTGTCAGTTCTGTATAGCAGCTTGTCACTGGAGAGCAAGGAACTACATGGGAATTGAGCTGTCAGTATTGTGTGAGATGAAAGACATAAACCTATATATCAGTCATAGCTGTGGCTTAACTGATATTTCAAATTAAATGGTCTGATTCTGCTGTTCACTGTTGCCTGACTGTAAATAGTTAAATTTTTAATTTGTGAATGTACCACTCCCAGACATCTGCCTGGCTGCTTTCCAGTGCCTCATATGCAATTTCTAATGAAATTGTAGGTGCGCTCTTACATATTTACCAGTCAGTGCTTGAGCAAAGAAAATTAATTTGCTTTGTCACCTCACTTCATAATTGCTAGTGCCACAAAAGTCTGCAGGACATCTGACCACAATGAACATTTAATACCAGCATTTGCAGCAAGCCTCTTCCAAAGCCCATCGGACACATTATTGAAGTGGACCATTAAGGAGAGGAAGGAAACTTAAAAGGGGTTATTTTTTTAAAAAAATATTTGGTTCTTTAAAGTGCTTCCTGCAAGAATTGGGCCACTTCTGAAATGTGACAACAGACAGTGTAGTTGTGTGCTTGCACTTGTTGCTTTCATTTCTGGTTACTTCCAAGACAGAATCTGGTGATGCCATAATCTTATCATTAGAATAGGTATCTGACTCACTTTAGTCATATTCAATCCCTCATTCCACAAAGCTAATATTCCTCTGATCTTAAATAGCCTAATTAAAACAGACTTCTGGAAGGAGGTAGCAGCACCATAATTATGTAGGCTTGCAAAAAGTAGTATGTCTCTAGTATTTAAGCTTTTAGGCAAGTGCTGTCGACTACACAGTAGAGTCCTGAAAGGTTAGAACCTTTCAGGACTCTACTGTGTTAGAACCATCTGTACCCAGATGAGAGCAGAGCACTGGTGACACTGGCTGTTGCTGGACTGCTTCAGGATATTGCTAATGTGCAGTTGTCTGCTGCTGCATCAGACGGATTGCCATTTTGACATTTACTGTTGAGGCTCTCTAGATGTTTTTTTTTCCCAAAAAGCTTGATTGTCAGAAATGTTACAGCATTCCCTCAGAAGGTGGTGTTTCTTTTTGCTTCCTCATAGATCTTGTTCAGAGAAAGTGTGCAACAAACTGCTGTATATACCCAGTGTTGGGATGGAAAATGAATGACTTCTTGGGGAGTGTAGCCTTGGTCACTTCAGAACTTGTAGCGTGCTGTGGTGAAGGTGTATGTGACAAACACACAAGTGTTAGCAGTCCATTGAGACACACAACACGCGTATGGAGATACTTGCAAACATTGTGAGACGTGCTACCTACCTACCTCTTCTGTTGGAAAAAAAAGTCCTTGTGTTTCCCACTTGCACATGCAAGATTTTCACATAGTGTCTTTCGTGCTCTGTGCAGAAGTGCTAAAGAATGATGCTGTTCATACAGTGGTGGAGCAGCTAGACAGGCTATAAACGTTTACCGCAGGCTCATACACTGATGTGGATGTTAAAATCTGTTTTGCAGATCAAAAGAACATGAATGACTCCTTTTTTTATATACTCACAACTACTTTCCCTGTACTTGTGAATTTTTTATTTGTACCTATGATGTTGTTAAAGATGAGCAGATAAAACCTCAGTTTATTCCAATGTATTTGACACAAACACAAGCACTGGCTGAACGCTCAGTCCCCGATGCTTTGTTTATATAGTACAGTGCATGGTGGTACTCATCCTTGCTGCACTCCCTTCCTGTTGAAACGTGTGTATTTTCCAGCTGTTTTCAGTGTCTTTTATTGTCCTCCAAATTATTTTGGCAATCAAAAAAGTGATTCCAGATCCTTACGTGGAACTCATTCCTCTTGCATGTAGGCACAAGGACATATTCCAGGTCTTCTGATTTTTTTTTCTAGACTGAAGCTAGACCTACCTGCTAAAAGGTGAATAATATGTTGAGCTCTGACAGCACTTTTTTTTGTTTGTTTGTTTGGGTTTTTTTGTGGCCTGACATACACTCAAATGATCCTACAGTTGCAAAAGAGTTTGTAGGGAATTCTTTAAAATAGAGACTGGCTTCGTTGTATTACATGTGCTCTTTCATCTGCAAGTCTCTGCTTCTGTGCTGCTGACAAGCACAATGATTTTAAATACCAAATGTCTGAAGTTTCACTCTCTTTTTACGTGCTATGGCATGTGGACTACTGCTAGAACACAACTGTTAGAAGCGCTCAAAGCCCACATGCTTCTCTTCAGAAAGGAATTGTCCCTTTTTGAAAGATGCTTCAGTTCTACAACTGAACATTCAAGAACTTAAAACCAGTGGCTGAAACTGGCTGCTCAGAAGATTTGAATGCTCCCTGGGGGTCATGCAGGTTAATCATACATAATTCAAAAAATCCTTCTCCAGGTTATAGAGCTACTGTTTTAGGAAGATGCAACTGGAATAAACTTGTGTTTTCTAGCCCACAGAAAATGCACAAAGACTAAGCTGCTACTGCTCTTTGAGCTTGGAAATAACTGGGCTGAGAATTCATTATAGAGAACTGTATTACTGAAATATGCAATTCCAAAAGAGTCATAAAAATAGAAGTGAGGAAAATCAGTTAGGAAACTGGGGAACGCTGCAGTGTGCTCTGAGGTAGGAAAAATCATCATAGCTTAAACATGAAGTTTAGGAATAAGCAGCAATTAGAGTATGTATTTTACTAGCCTTTCAAAGGATCTCAAAACACAGCATACTGCAACAGCAGGGGGGAGAAGGGACTGATGCACAAACTGTCTAAGCAAAACTGTGTCAAACTCAAAAGGCATTAATTAAGGAAATTGAATGTAGATGGCAGTTAAGAGAGAGGAACTCTGCTATCATTTGCTTACTCAAGTGGGATCTGATGGTAGCCAACACTTTTGAAAATGATCTATGTATCTGCCCAGCTACAAGGTGAAGGCTTGAGTTCTCCCTCCCTAGGCTTTCTACACAGAAGAATGTAACTTAAAAGCCATACATCTTGCCTGCAACAGATTCATTAAGTACTAGCATCTTAGCTAAGACAGCCAATACCACTCTTTAGGTATAAAGTTTGGAATTTAAAAGCTTGTTTAAGTTAAGCTTTTGTGTTTCTTGCTTTATTTTCTAAAGTACTGGTTCAATTTCGGATGTTATGCTAAAGATACATTCCCACAAAAAAATCTCAATATTGAAAGATACTGAGAAGAAAAACTATTCTGCCATGCTATGGGATCTTTTTTTTTAACAAAGCAAATCATGCCAGCAATGGCAATTCTTTTTTTTTGTTTTTATGGTTTCAACTGAAACTACATCTAATGGCAATATATATGTTCTGAAGTCAGAAAGATTTTGTAATTTACAAACCATTGCTTTATACCTCTGGAGTATTCTGAGCTTTTCAGACCTTTATGAATGGTTTCATCATACAGAATATTTCCATAAACCTCACTTGTGATGGAAACAATTAGCAATGAATGCACCTGGCGTGGTCACGCTGCTCAAGCTGAGAAACCTCTTGAAACTCTTGTAGCTGCAGTCTGAATAGCAGTACTTCTGTGCTCCAGTAGAAAATTTCATGCCTTGGAAGTTAGCAGTGTGCTCTTATGCACTCTCCCTCCATTTGCTTGGAGAACGGGGCTAAGGCTGCTGATGGGCATTGGAACTCGGCATGTCCGAGAGCACGTGTGCACCCCAACTGTTTCTTTCTTAAAGCCTGTGCTGTTTTCAAACACTTCATCTTAACATAATACCAGTGTTTAATAAATTGTCTTTGTTTGCGCAAAGCTTTGCCACAGGAAAGCTGCAGAGAATTGTCCAAAGGTAAAATCCAATATTGCTGTAATTATTTTAATACTGTTCCTACTATAATTTTTCTAATCCGGTCATTCATTTACACCGTCACAGAAGGAAGGAGACTTGTAATCTGTTGCCTATAATTATAGGCAGTGTACAGAGTCATAGGTACACCTGCGTGTACTATACTTAATTGAAATGTATTTTAGTCTAAACAAAAAAAAATATCCTGAGATAAGTGGGTATACTGAATGAGCTAATGGAAAGAATAATGGCAAAAATGCTAACTAAAGAGTTGAATAAAAATAGCCTCTCTGTTTTCATAGTGCTGTTAAAGGTCAACTACTTAAAAGTGCTGTAATTTCGAGGATATAGAACTAGAATAGTTTTGTTACAAATCCCATGGGCCTCTTGAAAGTGCAAGCCTAAAAATGGGTTTGGGGGTGGAATCAGCTGTACACTATGGGTGGGAGGTTGTTTTTATATGGTGGTTGTACTGAAATTGTTTTTCATGTAGATCTTCTGATGAATCACTTCTGCCTGGTCGGGCATGGCAAATTTGTTTTGCTAGGTGCATGCTGGTTGTTGTCTAAACCTTAGAGATCATCAAAAATTGAAGATCTGTCTCAGGTGTTGTCTAGGAGTTAAGTCTCAGAAATGCAGTATGACAGCCATTTTTGAGGAACTTCTTTCCTGTGAGGGTGCCAGAGCACTGGAAGAGGCTGCCCAGAGAGGTGGTGGAGTCTCCATCCCTGGAGACCTTCCAATCCTGCCTGGACACGTTTCTGTGCAACCTGCTCTCAGTGGACCTGCTCAGGCAGAGGGGTTGGATTAGATGATCTCCAGAGGTCCCTCCGACCCCATATCATTCTGTGACCCCCTTTTACGTTCCTTATAGTGGTTCAGAAGTAGGTTCGATATTATTACCTCGTGAGGAAAGGATTTGGAAGTTTCTGTTGTATTTTCTTCTCTTCAAAGGAAGTGATTTAGGACAGGTTTTCTCTGTGTCTCTTAGGGTATGGCTGCACAGTTAACATTTTTCAGTATAGGATTTTTTTTTCCTTGTCCCTACTGTGCATTTAAAAAAACTAACCTCAATAATACACAGTGCTATCAAACAGCCGAACATGCAGTCACACCACTAAACTTGCATATAAAAGCGTGCTTTTATTCCTTTGTGTAAAGAGAGGTGGAAGATCTGTAGCGGAATAGGCGTGGCAGAAAATGTTTAGCAATAATACTGCTTTAGTTGCTAAAAAGTGTTAACGTATTAATCTCTTTCTCTCTTTCTCCCCAGAATGAATTGCCAGATACCCATGCAAAATTCCACGTACTGTTCCTTTTCTTTGTGGCAGCCATGTTCTTCATCAGCATACTGTCACTCTTCAGCTACCACTGCTGGCTAGTTAGCAAAAACAGATCAACCATAGGTCAGTTAATTGGAATATGCAACTGTTCCTTCTCCAGAAGGCCAACAAGTCCATGAGAACATGGGGCCTACAGGATATGCCATCACACATAAATGGAAATTTTAAATACTGTGCAGTAAGAAGCATATATGGTGAAAGTAATTAAAGGTGAAATATATGGGAAAATGAAGCATTTGTAGGGGTCCTCTGCTGGAGTCAAGTATGTGGAGTCATGATAAACGTTAATTTCTCTTGTTTGTATTTTTGAGATCTCCAAGGCACTGCATTTTTGTTGTGTTTTTATACAGTGTTAAGTAGGTAACACAACTGCTACTCAGCAGTGACTCTATTCTTAGAATACTTCAAGTTTCTGGGTGGCCCCAACAAAAGTGAAGGCTGTAGTATATTTGAACGCATTACATTTTGAACTAGATCCAAAAAATATTCTTAAATCCTTTCAAATAAAATGGAGGTCTTGCTATTGGGAAGTGGCTTGTAAAAGTAATGCAATAAAAATGGAAACATTGCTGCACGTTCCTTAAATAATAGAAGAGATTCCTGTAGCTTCTATGCCAAAATGATTTAAATGGCATTGACCAGCATAAGCAAGTTGTGTGCATTGGTTAAAATATCTGAAGTTCTTGCTAATGCATTTTTGAAAGTGTTTTTTGTGGGGCAAGGAAGACAGGGACTGGTGGCTATTTCCATAACTAAGTCAATATCTTACATCTTTCAATGGAAGTTAATTTTCTATACTCAAAATTAAGTGGCTTCATTGAAACTGAAATTATTTTCAAGTTGCTAGAACTTTTTGATGGAGAAAAAGGAACTTTTTTGATTGCTTGACAGGAGGATTTTTTGAGTCGTTTTTCTCTTGACATATCTACAGCTAAGGATTATTCACAGTCTCCTTTTTAGCTTCAAAGAAAATTTTAGCATCTTTCTTGCCTAAAAGTCAGTGGTCACAATTGGCAACATACTCAGTACTTTATTTACTTTCTGAATCGTGATTGTAAAAAGACAAGCTGTTGGTGTGGTGAGAGCAATTCTCACCACAAGAACTCTTGGTTCTTGACCAAAGGTGTAAACTGTCAGGAAAAAAGGTGGTTTTTTGTTATAGTTCGTGGTGTGTCTGCGTTTCTAGTATTATAGATCTTATCTTTCTTTGGTGTCATGGGATGCTCTTAACTTCAAACCTTGACACAAGTGGAAAAAAACTATCCTGTATGAGCTTAGGTGGAGTAGTGCTTATGGGTAAATTGCTTCTAGAAGAGAAGGTTTTGCGGGCCAAAGAGAGAGCTAGCCATCAATCAATAAGGGATGTAGTTTCTTTTGCATGCTGATGGTACTTAGCTCTGTCTCAGACCTTATGTTAAATGTAAAGAGAGAAAGGTGACTGTTCCGCTTATGTGAACTTTATTACCTTTCATTTCTATTTTTGTCGTTAAAGCCTGTGATTTTATTTTTATGCTTTCTATTTCAGGTGACTCTTTTTTTTTTTTTTTTCCCCCACATAATAAACATCAAGATTGTCTCAGCTTGCCCAACACTGTTTTAAGAATTGAGAAATTTGAGTCTGTTTATTTGTCTTCGCTGACTCCTTATCGCTCTAGAGATATTGCATGTTTTTCTTTTACAGAAACATTCCGTGCACCCACATTTCGAAATGGCCCTGATAAAAATGGCTTTTCTCTTGGATGGAGCAAAAATCTGAGGGAGGTTTTTGGAGATGAAAGGAAATATTGGCTACTCCCTATCTTCACCAGGTATTCCAACTGAATGGGAACAAATTGGGGAATAAATCGGTTCATGACTCTCACCTTGCTTCCCGTTCTCTTAAAAAAACAAAACACAACTGAAAAGCCAACTTGTAAATCTGCACAATGAATATTAGTGTAGGGAAAGTGTGTGCAAGAGAAAACTCAGCAAACTCTGGTTTTCATTCCAAGACAAGGACCTCAGTGAGAAGTGCCTTCTAAATATGGAAGATTGGAAAGCTTTGACAAGTGTATTTCAAAAATTTGTGGTAGCATTCATGTGTGATTATAGAGCAGAAATCAGCACCTCATGGGAGATGCTTGAACTTCAGCTACACTGAAATATCAGTTTAAAAACACCCCCTCTTACCCCTGAAAAAACTTGACAGCTTTCCTGTTGCCATTTGTGACAGTTTCAGTATTGAAAGATGCCTGAGAAAGTGCATGTAAATAAGCAACAGTGCAAAAAAAAAAAATCTGATACGATGTAAAATAGTAATTTTAAAACTTGAGCTGAGCCAGTGTTAGGGAATTGCAGACAAGCATCAGAGAAGCTTGATCAAGCAAGCCTCGCCTGCTGCCCACTCCCACCACTCCAGAAACTCAGCAGAACAAAGTATTTGCCGTGTTTCAGCACTGCTTTTGGGGGGCTGCGCGTCAGGTGGTGAACCCATTTGTGAAGCTGAGATCTGGTGGCAAACAGCAGAGGTAATAATAGGATCTTAAGTTGCCTCAGCCATTTGCTGAACTACCCTGACTTCTCATGTGATTAACAAAAAAAAAGACAAAAGCTATTCCATAGATGGATCAGTCTGTTTTGTCACTGGATTTTATCCTGATTAAATTTGCTTTAAAAGAAGGCTTACCTGACCTCAAAATGATGGGTGGAGGGGAAAGCATGGCCACCAGAATGTTATTTATGCTACAGCTGCTGTGGTTATAAATACCAGATAGTCTGACTACCTGTGCACAGTGGTAGGGGGAGGACTAGGGTTACAGAGACACAGTGATGTTTCTAAAATACATGGACTAGTGCTGTGCTCAGCAGTGCATCCTGAGTGATAGGGTGGGAATCATTTGAGCTCTAAGATTTAATTAACTGATCATCCGGCTTAGTGGTAGAACTGCCTTGCTCAAGTCTGGATTTCAGTGCTGCACTCAGTAATTGATTCAAGCTTCAAGTGTTTGCCTTTTGCATGCATGCTTGTTCCATTAATGTAAGTCAACTACAAACAGTGATTTGAATCTTTGTTTCTGTTTTAGTTTGGGTGATGGGTGTAATTTTCCAACTCGTTTGGTGATTGTGGATCCAGAGCAACTTACTGTCTCAAGCCAAAATGAACCTGCCAAAAGGTAACTATAACATTTAAGATACTGATATACACTACTTCATGTGGAGAAAAAATTGTTTCAAAATTATTCTTATTTTTTTTATACTTCTTGTCATCATCAGATGTGCTTTCAGAAAAGGACAGAATAGATTAAGACTTGGGAAAAAAATGGTGCTGCTTGATGCAGAGGTTCTGTTTCTTGGTTTTGACCTGTAACAGATAGGGTGTGGTTCTAAGGAAGCAGTAATACAGGAAGTAAGAGAGCTTACTGGCTTACAAGCATCAAAAATAGTCTAGGAAAGACTGAATAATTGTCCATGGGAGAAAAAGGTTAAGATATATTTTTGAATTAGAGAAAGGTAAGGTATTATTTGTATTTCACTTCTTCCAGCATGCTTAAACAAGGGATGCTGAGACACAGTTTGCAAGAGAGGTGGGTCACTGTAGCTGTTGCTGGTTTTTAACATTGGACAGTTTTTAGCTTTTTATCCGTCTAAATTTGAATGTTCTGTATCTTCGGTGTACTTTCAGTAAGCCTGCTTTAGATTCAAAGACACGGGAGTATGTGAAACTCTGGGTATGTTTACATTTGCCATTTTAAAGTCTTCGGTGTAGTTTGGTGAATAACTCA
>VZRU01007554.1:0-17607 GCA_013398155.1 Pedionomus torquatus
AAAACCATTACCCCTTGTCCTAGCACTACACAATCTGTATATTATACATACCTAGCTATATTCCAGCCAGAACCAGCATGCCTGCTAAAAAGTAAGCCAAGGTTTCTAGGAACTCCTAACTGTGAATTTAGGTTCCTGTAATGTAAGTGTGTAGTTCTGACATTGTCGTGTGTCCCTGCCACCACTGAAAGGAACAGTTCCTCCTTCCTCTAGCTGCTTGGTCTCATCCTTTGTCTTTGTCTTTGTCTCAAGCTGGGTTTACTGGTTATGCAGTTGGCAAAGACTCTCAATGCAGTCGGTTCCCTGCTCATCACGTTGATCTTGGAACGGTTGTCACCATTCAGGTACACAAGCTCTAATACAAGGTCAGGGAAATGAAGATACCCCATACCATTACAGAGACGACAGAGCTGTGGTGTGAGTTGCAGACAGTGATAAGGACTCTTGGATACCCATATTATCTTTTTATAAAATATGCGCAGCGGTACTGCCAGGTTTCTCTGGATGTTGTAAATAACATGACTCCTGTTCATGCCGTATGAGGAGTGGTGGTGGTGGTACAGAAGAATGCATGTATCTGATCAGAAGATGAGTTGTGTGTGTTTGGCTTCAGTTCAGAGTAGCGAGGTGCAGCCATTTACTACTGGCTGTTTGCTCTACAGAAGCCTCCATTTCCTTGGTATTTGTTCTGCGTGTCATTTGTTAATATAGTCTCTTTCTGGGAGACACACAGATGTGAGGCAGTAAGGTTACGGCAACGTGAATAATTTACAGTGATATGAGGTGAAGTGAAATATGCTTCATCCAAGAGGAGGTAATTTAAAATCACCCCATTACTAAGCTACTTCTCAGTTATTTTGTGCAAAAGCATTCACATGTGAAACTTGCATGTTTGCATGGTAATGTGGTGGCTTTTCTGTGTAGCTATATACATGATGAGTCAGAATTTCCTCTGTATGGTGTGTAGAAAATGAATAGCAAAGGAGTTGGATTACATCGTCAGGCAACTCTTCATGTCGTGATAAATCCTGCAGTTCAACAGACAGAAGAACTGTGCTTCTACATCTTAATGTCCAGATTATTTATGGTCAGATTTTATTGTGCTGTGTGTTTTTCATAAAAGCAGGGTGAGCATCTGCAAGGAAAAGAATTCTCAGGATATTATAGAAATTCTGAGAAAATAAAATTCTGCCCACAAAAGAATTAAATGGAAGTGAGGTAATTGAGAATGCATTCTAGGAAAGCCCAGTCATCTTGATTTTTAATGAGCAAGCCAAATTGTCATCTTCCCTCTTTGGGAGATTGTCCATAACAAAGTGATAGCACTCATTGATACACAGGAAGCTAAGGCTTCTTGGGCTGGTTTGGATTCCCAGGTGCCATGCACTGCTGAAGGTTCTTCTGAAACTTGAGCCTGTGTTCTTGAATTGCTGCCTGTATCAGGTCAGCAGGTTTTAGGTTTTATGAAAGGGGATGTATTTTGCTTTGGGTATGTAGCTCCTATTAGAGCATACATCGCCTGTGCTGACTACTGTTTGAGTATGACAGGTCACCGTGGTGGGTTTGTTTGGTTTTCTGTTTGTTTTTCTTTTTTTTTTTTTTCCTTTAATTGAATTATGATGAAGCTATTTTGATGCTGATACCAGGTCAATATGCTGAACATAGCAACCAATGATTTTTTTTCCTACCAAAATATTAGCATGCCTAATTTAATTTGTTTGATTTTTTTTATTTTATTTTTTAATTTACACTAAATTGATTCTTCAACTTCTGCCCATTTCGTTTCTGTGATAAAGTTAAGCCTTCTTTTAGTATGTGCAAGAAGCTGTATTGTTCAGTAAATCTGCCGTAAAATGGTAAGTGCTGTTGTCAGTGCTGTAGATCTTGTAGACTTTATTTGTGGTCTCTTGGGTGCCATGGCCTGTGCACAAGAACCTAAGATTTAAGAATAATGCTGGTTGGAGGGTATTAATTTAATTTGTTTCTTTATATAGTAGGCCATGAAGTATATTGCATATTTTTTTTCCAGGAGGAACTCGGGGGATTTTCTTTAACCCCAATTCCCCACAAAAAACTCTAAATACTACTTTTGTTAAATGCCTGGCTTGTGCCAGTTAGCTTTTACAGCCTTAAAAGCCCTAAAAATAAAACGTACGTGTGTTGATCAATAGCTCCCATTGTTGCTTGTGTTAGTCTGAAATACTATATCATGAGAAGTTACCGGGGGCCGGATGGGTGGGTAAGTTTCTTTTGACATCAGCTCTAACAAAGACTTACAACTAGCCTAATGGCAGAAATTATACTAAGCCGCTGAAAAATCATTGAAGGCAGTGGCAAAAAAAATGCCATGTGTTTCTTGGAGAAAAAGTTGACTGTCTTTCTGGGTTCCCGGTGCTCCTTCCAGTAGTCTGCAGAGAAGACTTTACGTGCCAGAAGAACTGGGTATATGTGCATTTTCTTAATCTTTGAGAACACTTACTGGTAGGAATCCTTTTTGCAAAAAGCTTACTGCGCTACACTTGCAGAGCCATTTCATGGGAACATGGAGCACAGCCGCTCCGCAACAGAAGTGACTGGAACAATCACCCTTTCATAGCTACTCTGGTTCATGATCTAGCAATCATTTACCTCAGCTGCAGGAAGTTTGCATCCTCCTTATGGCACATCCCTTTACCACAAACTGTTGGAACCGATATGCAGTAAGGAACAACAATAAGCTTGGTGAGGTGGCAGCTCTTCAGAGAAAGATCTGCATTCTTTTGCAGATCACAGGCTGAATACAAATTGACGGTGGTGCTGAGAAGAAAAACAAAAAAAAAAGCAAATGTCATCTTGGGGTACATAACTTGGAACGCAGCCTGCAAGGCACATGAAGTAATGCCTCTGTTCTGCACAGCACTGATAAGGCTTCTGCTGCAGCAGCCTCACCTACTGCCTTTGGTTTGGGGCACAGCATTTCAAGGAAAAGGCAGATCAGTTGGAAAGTGCCCAAATGAGAGCAGTGAGAAGGATCGGAGGTCTTGAAAGTACTGCGTTGTACTGCATTATTCAACATTAAGAAGAGGAAGCTGGAGGTGAATCTTCAGAGACTGTAAAAAAAAAAACTGTTGTAGGGGGGAGAAAAAAAAATATCAAGAAAAAATCAAAACAACAACCCCCTCAAAAAACTCCCACTGTATTCTTCAGTTCCACTGTAGGCAGAACAAAAACTAGTGGGCTTCAGTTGTGCCAAGAGGGAGGGGTGACAGGTAAGTGGGAAAGATATTGTGATTGTCAGGGTAAACAGTTGAATTCATTGCTCGAGTCTTCCAGCACTGTTTTGAACAAGCATGCTGGGGAACAATGTGGACCTGTGGTCCCATTTCAAGGCAGAGATGTTAACCTCTCCTCAGGTCACCACTGTCCTTGGTTTGGCATGATCTGTAATAGTGCAGAAGGTGCCTGAGGAACAGTTCTTTTTGAACAGTAAGCAGTTAGAAGTCCCATTACTAATTGAGGAGTCATGGTTTGGGAAGTCCAGTTATACAGTCTAAATGTGTGCAGCTCTTTCAAATATATAGGCTTTACCTGAGATGGGTGTCAGAATGGATGGCAAGTGTTTGCTCTGCCTTAGTGTGCTGTACCTGGGAAGCACTGATTGACAGTGAATCTCATGATACTGGCCAGATAATGTTCTAGTCATCTCAACAGTTGACGCTTTTTGGTGCAGTGACATTCTTGAACATATTCCAAGGAAACAAGGAAGCAGAACATGTGAAACACACTAAAAGAGAATGATAATAGATAAAATGAGCACTGGTGCTGGGCACATCTGTGCCATAGTGCTGTGGAACAAACCCTCTTCTGTCTGCTTATCTTCTCATTTCTGAGTTCAGCGTTCAAGTCCTTGTAACAGTGGTTTGTTTTGTATTAATGGATTTTTAACACTTCTGAGAGGGCATTGTGCCCTTTATGTGATCAATGAGGAAACTGCTGATACTCCCATGTTGTCTAAATACTACACAAATACTAGTTAGTATACTCACTCTCTGCAGAGAGAAGTCCTCTGTGGAGGGCAGCCACGTACTTTAAGAATGGCTTTCAAAATGACTGAGGTTCATTGAGGGAAGATGCCCTTTAGTTCCAAGGTAAAGGTCCTTAGTTGTAGTTCTCTTACCTCCCAACTGCAGTGCTTGGACTGTTTTGGCTGAGGTGTGATTGCTGCTTGTACCAAATAATTCCTGTGAGTTGGGAACCAAAGTAGAAGCCTGCTCTTTCCCGCAGCTGGGCTATTACCAGTGCACTTAGAAGGGTGTGCGCTCATTGAGGTTGCTCTGACAGCTCCTGGGGGTCAGCTCTGTAGAGTGGAGAAAGTCATGTTGCTAGGTCTAATGGCACTTTTAGGAATGTAATTGACAGGGCTAAGCCCAGAACTTAGAAGCAGGTTCAGTTTGTGTTGAGCTGTTTAATCTTTTCCCCTCAGATGCCAGTTAGTGAAGATTTTTAATGCATCTCACTTTGTCTTGTCATACACTGCCAAGTCATGCTTGCTTGCTTGGAAGATTTTGAATTCAATCCTTCCTTCTTGAAAAAACAGGATTATTTTCTCTCTTCATCATGCTCCTCACACTCCTCCTTCCTTGTCAACAAGTCATCTTTAGTCCTTTCCCTTTGTAATGCACTAGTTCTGCATGTTTGGTCTGGGTCCTGAGATGTCGCCTTGTGAAACTGAATTCTCTGTGGTGCCACTGGCAAAGGGGAAAGAATACTTGAATGAGACATATCTGTAGCAAAAGGAAAAAATACTAATTTGTGACCTATGAGGCTGGGATGTTCCTGGCTGTCGTTCTGAAGGCCCATGTTTGTCCCATCAAACCACACCACCACCATGTGTGCACCTTGAAGGAGTCTCTCCCTCTTGAAGAGTGCTAATGGGCTAAAAATTGGTGCTTTAAGAGACATGGTTTAAGTCGCATGTTTTGGCTGAAAGCAATATAGTCATCCTTTTTCTGATATAATGTCTTTTAAAGTGCTGGTGACTTTTGCTACTTCTTGTAATTTCCCTCCCGATGTTAGGTATGGATGAGTACGTGTGCTAGTGCAACGTGTCTTCTTACAGCAGAAAGAAATATTTCAGGGGATTCTTTGGAAACAAGGCCTTTGGCACTGCATGTTGTAGTGCTTAGTAATGACTCTTACTGACTAACCTTGATAAAGTTATCTGTGTGTTGAGGCAACTGGTTAATAGCTGATAGAACAAGTGATGTCTGGGGTGATTAATGGCGCTGGTAGGAAATGATAGCATAAAAGTCCACTGGTGACATGCCACGCCTGCCCCACTGGCAACCACAGAATTGATTGCAGCCCTTTCTCCTTGCTACTCTGAAATTACTTTCGTGGTTACAGGAACTGGCATAATGACTAGACTTATTCCTTGTCAGAGTGGTTTCAGTACAAGGATGGAAAGTGTCATAATTTGTATAGGTGGGCTGTGAAACACTGCCTCTTCCAGCAATATGCTTGCTTTTAGCGAGCCCAGCAATGACCGCTTAGCATACCCCACTGGGTTTATTTCTAAAACACGTGTGTTTCAGTGAGAGTCTTGGTTATTTCCTTGCAGTTAAAAAGCAAACCACAGAGGTGAATGTAAATACTAATAACTGTTGCTCCTGAGCTCTGTCTGCCTGTCATAACAGCTGTGTGTGTATATGCTTCTTTTTTCAGGAACATGCTATTCCTTTGTATTACAAAAGCTGGTCTTACTTCAGGAGGTTTTACAGGCTGAGGATCCAGCCCTCTCGGCCTGCTGTTGCTGGAGTCTGGTGCTGGTGCAGCCAGTACGGGCTCTCCCAGCTGCCCTTTGAAGGGCGAGGAGTAGCATCAGGTAATGGTGGAGTTACTCCTGTACATGTTCATCAGTATGGTTTGTTTTGGAGCAGAGGCCCTAACTGCTTGGAGATCTTTTGGTTGACAGGCCAGCTGAAGAATGTGAGGCCAGTCAAATAGACCTGACCCCTGCCAGGACCAGAATGATGGTTGTAACACGCTTAGAGAAAGTGTGAGGCACGGAGCAAATGTGCTCACCTTCTCTTTGGCAGACCCTCTTGCCTTCTGTCAGTTGCTGGTTTACAGATCGCAGTGGCAGCAGTTGTGTCCGTAGTGCCATGTTTAATAGCCACAGATGGATCTGCTCCATGTAAACCTTTTAATGCATTTTTGAACTTAACTTTCATTCCTGACATCACAGAAATATAAGAATGCTATTCTTGCATGTTGGCTATTCTATAGTTCTGCTGCAAGTAAAACATGAGCAAATGCAAAGTTGCTTCTGCTGTGTTGTGGGTTTTTTGGTTTTGATTTTTTTTTAAACTTGGATGAGAATAGACATTACTTACTTTTAAGTGTGTTTACTTGTTCATTTTACAAGAACACCCTGGCTCTTAATCAATGAAAGAAAAATAATTTCAGTGAAAATTTCATAAGAAGTTCAGAAGTCAAAAGTTCTTCCCCAAAGAGAGAAGACTTGCCTGCTAAAAATAAAAAAGCTTGCAAAAGAGAGAGGAGAAACTAAAAGCTGGGTACAGCTTAGGAGCCATCTTCTACCTTCATCCAGTACATGCTAATCCGTGATTTGCAACCAACAGTGGAGGGTTTTGTGGAACCTAAAACCCCCTTGTAATTGAAGAGAAGCTAGTGTCCAGATCCACGTTTGCTGCTGACCAGGTTAAGTGGTAACGTTGCAGAGGAGTGCTTGCCAAAGTGAACTATAACATAGGTGCTGCAATAGTAACAGAAATCCTGTCTGTAGCATTTATGCCAAATGCACAATTAATTTTCAAATCAAATCTGCACCCATCTTTTGTCTGATACTGAGTGCATTGAATTTTCCTGGTCTTTCTGTTGGTTTTCAGTTAACGTTGCCTTTCTGTAGTTTTGAGTACGTCTTTAAGAGTCACTTCAACTCATCATTCTTTCACACAGTTGTCTAAAATTTTCTTTGCCACTGTACTCAGACCAGCCTCATGGTTTTAGAGTTACTGTGCTGTCTGGCACAGGTGCATGCTGATAATGTGTGGACTCATGATGTTTCCATCACGTCTGGCTTTAACATTAGTCTCCTGTGAGATAGTCTGGGTAAACCGCATTATCAGAGGCTCTTTACAAGGCCCCCTGGTACGATAGAGCTGTTATGCGAAACTCAGCGTTTAGATATGCTAGCTAGTTGGAGAGGTGGGAAGAGGAGGATAGAGGGAGCTTGTTCTGAGGTTGCCTGTGGTGCTGCTCTTGTTTTGCCGACAAAGAGGGAGCTTAATTCACTGGAGCTGTCAATCTGGTACTTTTCAAGCACTGAAAGAAAACTCCTGTAAATGTGTGCATAAGTGTATGTGAGGGAGGAAAGGGAAAAAGAAACCAAGCAAGTTACTATTTTGGTGAAAGGCTGATGGAAAAAAAAGTAAAATACTTGTAGCTGCTGACCTGCACCCTGCATCTGGCAAAAAAGGGGAAAGCATGAGAGAAAAAGGGGAGAAGTATTGCTGCCAAGACATCGGGTTAGAGCACTGTGTGCTGCACACAGAGTATGTGATGATCCCATAGAGCAGCACCCTGTGTTGCTCAGCAGAAGTTTTCTTTTTCAAACCTTCCACCTTTTAAAGCTGGCTTAATCTATGGAGAGAAAATAGCTTGTGCTATGCTTTTAGCTGTTTCTGGTCGTGTGGGCTGCAAGTGGGAGCTGGGGCTGTAGGAGGAAAGAGATCTACTTGCAGGTGGACAAGTGCTGGATGGGGTTATATTTTGATTTTGGGGCTTGACATTTTGGTGTAACCTTCCCTTCTGTCTCAAGGATTAGATCAAAGGTTAGGGACTCTGTCCAGGCCAGAGTGAATTTTGAAGAGTAGGGTTTTTTGACTTTTTTCCTGGCCTTTATAGAACAGAAAATTTAGCACACTTTGAGGAATAGAAGATACAGTCCTGCAGCTAGATAGGGGGTTGAAGCTCCATTTTCTTTTTCTTTCTCTTTGTGATGCTATTTTAGGCCCTCAGTTCTCAGCATCTGGAAGAACTTGTACTTTGAATTTTGTTTTACTCACAAGTCAGTAGAGTGACAGATCTTTGGTCTTTGACATCTCCAAGTTTAAATTGCCTTTTCTGGAGGTCTCACTTTGTTTCAAGAACTGTCTAGCTAGTTTTCCTTCCAATTCCTTTGTTAGTGCAATGTCATCATAGTTTTACTCTTTATGTGCGTTATAGGGCATTGATCTTCATCACTGTGTTGCTTACTAATGATGGATTGCTTCTCTCAAATACCGTTTCACCTCAAGTTAGAGCCTTTTTGTGGATTAGAACTTGCTTTTGCAGTAAAAGCAGTGGGTCTTAGTTGGCTATCTTTTCCTGCAAGTATGTAACAGGTTATTGCTGGTTCTGGGTATTGTAATCAAAATACATGGACTGTCTGCATGTGAGCTCATGTCCCCCTGGGAAGGTTCTGGAGAGTAGAGAAGACTTTACTTGGTTAATGCTGGTCAGCTGCTGTGTTTTAATTGTGAATGTTTCTAAGAAACTGGTGAGATGCAAGTGCTTGTTTGAGTCAACTAGGAGTCTGACGTTTGGAGCCCGAGATGGGAAGGAACCAGAAGTAATTGAATGAGAGGCATAGAGTTGTTGAGGAGTTTTTTGTTTTTTGGTTTTTTTTTTTTTTTTTTTTTTTTTTTTTTTTTTTTTTTTTTTTTTTTTTTTTTTTTTTTTTTTTTTTTTTTTTTTTTTTTTTTTTTTTTTTTTTTTTTTTTTTTTTTTTTTTTTTTTTTTTTTTTTTTTTTTTTTTTTTTTTTTTTTTTTTTTTTTTTTTTTTTTTTTTTTTTTTTTTTTTTTTTTTTTTTTTTTTTTTTTTTTTTTTTTTTTTTTTTTTTTTTTTTTTTTTTTTTTTTTTTTTTTTTTTTTTTTTTTTTTTTTTTTTTTTTTTTTTTTTTTTTTTTTTTTTTTTTTTTTTTTTTTTTTTTTTTTTTTTTTTTTTTTTTTTTTTTTTTTTTTTTTTTTTTTTTTTTTTTTTTTTTTTTTTTTTTTTTTTTTTTTTTTTTTTTTTTTTTTTTTTTTTTTTTTTTTTTTTTTTTTTTTTTTTTTTTTTTTTTTTTTTTTTTTTTTTTTTTTTTTTTTTTTTTTTTTTTTTTTTTTTTTTTTTTTTTTTTTTTTTTTTTTTTTTTTTTTTTTTTTTTTTTTTTTTTTTTTTTTTTTTTTTTTTTTTTTTTTTTTTTTTTTTTTTTTTTTCTTTTTTTTTTTTTTTCCTCTAAGTAAAAAAAAGCTCAGGTCAATAGTACAGAGTTACAGTTGCAGCAGACTGTCACTTCCATGTGTGCTGTGCCAACCTCTGGCTTTCCTAGTAAAACTTTCTTCTTGTTTTTGTGCTACTGTGTTAAGCATTTTCCTGATCCGCATAGTGCTGCATCTTGGCTCACAATAGTTATTGTTTGGGTGGGGGCTGGCACAGTATTTTTGTGCTGTGATTTGATCTCTCATTTGTCTTGAATAATCTATTAAAATGTAATGCTTAATCCCATTCCTTTTTGGCAGGTTTTCCTCTAGCAGCAGTAATGAAACGATGTAATTGCAAGAGATCACTGAAGAAAAACAGTATTTTGGGATGTTTCTTTTGTGTCTTTGGCTATAGCACAGAGAGAACGCGCACACTAGAGACAGAGTAGGTTGAACCTTCAGTCTGATATGCTGTGGCTGTTCGTATGCTAACAAATAACTTCTCTGTTTGTCCGTTGTTCCCACTTTCTTCTCTTTGCCATTGTGAAAACGGGTCTATAGAATCAGACCAGAACTTTCCTCAAACAGGAAAATGCCTTTCTGAAGCCAAAGAACATGGGCAGAGCATTTAGTACAGCTAACATGTATTTTTAAAGTTACTTTTCTTTGTTTGCCTGTCAGTTCTGGTACCAGTGGATTGTAGAAAAATGTGTTTCCTCCCTGCCCCCTACCCCCAAATCACACTAACTGCAATTAGGAGACCCTAATTAAAATGCTTGGTTCATAGCTTGGGCAAAGAATTTGGAAACAAAGTCATTTATTCTAAGGCAGCTTTACCACAGATTTCTTCTAGGGCAAAGCTGCTTCCTGATGTGCAAGATCAAGGTCTCTAAATCTGTTGTTCTGTAGATGAATTCGATGGGGGTCAAGTTCTTTGTACTAGTGCTAATTCCTAAAATACTAATCTTTGCATATGAATTAGGCTGATATTCAGAAAAGCTCTTACTTGTTAAGGTGCTGGGTTTTATTGACCTTGGTGAGAGCAGAGCATGTTTGCAGCCCTTAGCTTAGTCTAGCTCCCTCTGAAGCTCTTGGAAATCTCTGTAGTTGGATTCCTTGCAAACTGTATGTATGTGGTGTTTGGATTTAATATTTTGTTTTAATGTATGGAAAGTGAATTTATTCACAGTAGCACAAGTTTGGTGGCAAACCTGGGATCAATGCATGGAACTCTTGCTGGTTAGTTCTTGCTTTGTTGCACCGTAACTACTGAGAGCAGGCACTTAAAAGATGTAATGGCTTGATAACAGCAATTGATGGCCAAGAATCAAGAGTGTGGTAGGTAGTAATTAAAACATGCAACTACGATGCCATTAAAAGTGCTCTGAATGCCTGCTTGGCCCAAGGAAGTATCCGGTAGTGTAATTTGAAATGTTTTTGTAGGCCTAAGTGTAGTATTTTGAGTTTCCTGTTATTTGTTAGTGCTCCTGCCACCTTTTTTTATGTTGACTGATATGTGGGTGTGAAAGCTGCCTGTGAGAATAGATTTTTAGCACATTTACTGCTGCTGGTAGTGAAACCTGAAACACAAAATGTTTGTTTCTAGAAAATGCATGTGGTCCGTGTAAAAACTTTGTTCCCTCTCCCATTAAATCAAAGTAGATTGCCAATTGTTTGGGGCTGATCCAGGCAGAATGGAGCAGCCTAGCAGTGCTGCTATATTACAGTAAAGGAGGGTTTGTGCTGGAGAATGGTTTTGGTTAAATATTTTTCGGTCTTTAAAACAGTAAAGTTGGGGGGGAGGGCTGTTTTCAGCAGCCGCTTTGGCTTTGAGGTTAGCTTTTTTTGCTAACAAGATAATTGTTAGCCTATTCTCTATATGTCTGGAGGAAAGTTCTTTTTCAGTAGAACTATTAAAGGGTTAACTTCTTTTTTTTTCCTATTCTCTATATGTCTTTGAATGTGAAAATTCTTTCCCTCTCCTCCAACGCTTCAGGAAATTAAATTGTTTATTCAAAATGTCTGATGTTGGTGTTGGACGCCTACACTCACTCAGCAACTCTGAGGCCTTGCTGCAAGACCAGGCCCAAAGAGCCGGAGAGGTGGCTCTTTCCTGCTCTGCTGTAAATATAGAGTTTGACTATGAGAGGTTTTTGAAGAATGCTCCCCAGGCAGCTTTGAAATAACAATCAAGTGTTATGCGTATGTAGATGGGCTGCAAACAATTGACACATGTTTAAATTTTCATGCCTTCCATCTATTCACTGGGGAGGAGAGTGTGTGTGTGTGTGTGATGTATGGGGAGATTCTAGATCAAGGAACACTCTCAGGTCCAAGAGAGAGAATAGAGACAAGTCTCCTGAATGAAGCGTAGGCCTGGCAGCCAAAATAGGCTTGGCTTTTGGCTTTGTAGTAGACTTCGTTTTAACTTGAGCAAATCAGCGAATCTTCCAGTTTAATACTTTTTTAACCTGTCAGCTGCAGAAATAGTCAAAACCTGTCAAAATGCTGTCACGTGGCTGAACTGACTGCAAGTTGCTCATAGATCACTGGATCTCAAGTAAGAGCCAAAGTGTTTATTACTTTGTCTTGCCATTTGTCATCAGCTCTTAATTCACATCTATCGATTCCAACGCATAGTTAAAAATTAAAAATTTAAGTTGTTAAAACATGTCTCCTCTTCACTGGTGATTTCTGTAAAAGAAATATCATTGATCCCACTTGTTGAGGACCTCAGCATGTCTTAACGATTCTAGCTCTCTTTTGACTCCTGTTCTCTCAGGCCTATTTAACTAGTAAATATTTTTAGTTCATTGCATGCAGTGACTACTCAGCTTTTGCCAAGCTAAGATTTCATCTTCCTGTGTTGACTTTGGTCATTGTGGTCATTTTAATTTGTGGTGAAAATGAAGCAATAGGTTTGAAGAGCAAAGAAGAAGGAGCCAGGAGGCTGCTTAACAGTCCAGTCCAGAAGAGACAGTGATAGTGATAAGGGTTAATTTCTTGCTTATGTTTTTCTCTGCCTCTTGTGTGGGTGCCTGAGTTCCGAGAAGGCTCTTGTAGCAGTGTAGTTAGAGGTGCTGCTCTCCAAGTGCTTGCAAAACCTGCTGAAACACAGGAAAGTTAAATCTAGAAGCTACAAATGGGTTTTAGTTTGAGCCTAAACCTGCTGAGACTGACAGGAGGGTTGTTTTAGTGATGAAACAGTTTACCTAACAGGGGAACTTGGGGGGAAAAAAAAAACTCTCTCAAAAAGTAGGAATCTTTTATTTTTCTTACAGCGGCTTATCTAAGAAGATGCTATGTAACTTATTCACCTAGCCATGAACTTAAAAAATAAATAAAAATCACTTCTCGGAAGTGATTAATTTTCTTTCACATCTGCAGGTTGTTTACTGGGACTGACTCTTCAGGAAGTCTTTACTCCTTTGTATTTCTTATACACAGTTTTACTTGTACTAAATGTCTGAAAGATTTGAGTGATTGTCTGGCTGAGAGTTGTAGCAGAAGTGGGTAGCAGCTTGGTTTTGTCATGCTTATTTAAAAATTAAAAGATCAGGTATGCTCTGCAGCCTTTTTTCTAAAGGAAGCCGTTGTTCACCATTGTATCAAGAAACTATTTTTTCCCATCTATGTGAGGCTCTGGATCTCCTAGGAGATTTTAAGACTGCATATTTATTTTCTGAAGAATAGAATAATTTGATATGTCTTCTGAAATGGTGCTTGAGAAATAGCAGAATACTTTTTCCAAGTGACTAGCAAGCAGCACAGACAGTGTTTTGGTCTTCCTTTACAGGTGAGGATGTAGCTGTGAAGCATTGGCCAGGATGTATCAGGGCACTAAAAATGGAGGAGTATAATCTAAATGCTCCCAAGTTAAAATAAGGGGGGCAGTTAATCTTCCTGAGATGAAGCTTAGCGTTTTAAGGTGGTCTCTGTTTGTCGGTTGTCTCATCTACAGGACTGAAAAAGTATGTCTGCAGAACATGATGTGTTCAGTTAATCTTTTGATATGTGAAATTTTCAAGGAGTTGTCTCACTCAAAGGAAAGAAAAAAAACAAAATGCCCCAAACAGAACGAAGGCGTTTTAGTCAGCGAGGCTCTGTACCTCCTCTCCTGGTTGCTTTTCAAATGGAAAGCCGTGAGGCAGTCCAAGAAAGGAGAGGGATGTGGTGATCAGAGCAGACTGCCTGCTACGTGATGCTTGGAGCCGCTGTAAACACCCTTCCTGATCCGTGGCAAGGCTCATGCAAGTACTTAAGTTGGGGGCCAGTTCCTTCTTCTCAAGGCAGTTCATGTTGTTGAATTGTCCTGCTGTGAGAGAGAGTTTGCTTTTTACTGTGATTTTCTAGGTTACTTGTGGACTAATAATGGCTTCTTGTCCTGATGTAGTACATATGATTTCAGGAGATCCTTGTCATGAGTATCCTTACTTTATGCACAGACTGAGCATCCCATAGATTTCCCATGCTTCTTGACCTGTTGGAGGTTGCCTTTCTGTTCTTTCTGTCTTGCCTCTCTAAGGTGTGGTTTTCTGGTGGGGTGTGTGTTTGTTGAGGTTTATTTCTTCAGTGAGACTTCAGCGTGGTCTTTTCCTTTTGGTTTCAGAAGGATTTCGTTATGGTTGTGTTAGTGTTGAAGAAATTAAATTAAGCAAAGCTGTGATTGCTTTGTCCGTTACTCAGGTAAGTGATAAAGGGCTTCAGGAGTAGTTCCCATTCTGAATGGAGTATTTGGTGAGGGTACTAGCCCAGGATGGCTAATCCAACTGTTATCTTAAGCATGTGCAGGGGAGCTATGAAATTCGGGATTGTTGTTGCTATGCCTGGAATGATCACTGGCATCAAAAAGCTCACTATTGGTTGTCTTGGATATGGAAGGTAGGATGGTCCCTAGTAGGTCCTTTTGTCTTTTCTCCCAGACTACCTTACTGTGGAGGGTAGAAAGGGCAGGCCCAGAGCTGCCACCTTGTCTTGTATCACTGGAGTGAGAGAGGAGCTGGGATGGTTGCAGTATCCTTCTAGGCAAGGACTGGGAAGGCTGAGGACTCTTTATCCTGTTGTCTTTGCGTCCCAAAATGAGCAGTTGTCACGTTCAAGGCTTTGAATAGCAGCAAATGAAGGGAGTGGGTACTGCAGGATAAACATGGAAGGACTGAAGAGAATTTATTTCCACACAAGGAGTGTAGGATAGATGGGCCTTTTGGAGTGAGATGCAGAAATGACCAGGATGACTGTTGAGCCTGTGGGGATACAGCCAGTGGGAGCCTCACTGCTCCAAAGGAGTATTTAAGTGAGAGATCGTTGAGGTGAGTGGGAGGGTAAAGAGCGTCATCTGAAATATTGAGGACCTGTGTGAAAGCAGAGGTTATAGACATAGCCACTCATCCCTGGAATGTGTTCTGATTGAGGCATTGATGGGATTCAGTATGTTCTCCTTGGAGCTTATCAGTTTTGAAACCTGTTTCATATGAAACCTCTACATTGAAAAACTGAGTTCTAGCTTTAGCTCTTTAAAAACACCTCTTTATCTATCTGGGCTTACGGAACAAATACAAACTTCTGCTATAAAGGAGAGCTTCCAGAGGAACAGCTTGACTACTTTAGAGTAGTGCTCTGTAGCTTTAATTATGTCATGGTGTCAGTTCTTGGAAAATCTGTTAAGCTATTCAAGAACACCTTGAAAATCTTCTCTGTGGCTTGATTACTGGGAAATAATTGTCATCTGTTGCATGTTTATGTAGAAGGTATATAACAAGTGGAAGAGTTGATGGATGGAATGCAACTGTTCATATTATCCTAATGTGTGCATGTGGGAGGAATGGTTTCCCAAGTAAGGCTTGTTTCCAGACATGTCCAGTTAATCTCTCTGTACAAATATTAAATGACTTACAGTGATTTTGCTTTTAGTGTCATGGAATGAACAACAGAGAAGGATTGCTGTTACCCAAGGTAAAGCAGAATGACACTGTAATGCCTTTACTTGACTAGCTATTTTGATAAGGATCTACAATGAAAGATGACAAATATCAGAGGATTTAGCATATAGTTCTGCCTCATGAAAGCAGTTTCAGTAAAAACTGTTTGGTTCCAGTGGGATCTTAGCTAGGATAGATTCCTGCAGTGTTAATCTTGCAGCCGTCTGACACAACAGCAGACCTGTACCTTACATCTCGAGGGGCAGCACTTTACAGAGAAGAGCTCACACAGCTCCTCTGCAAAACCCAGAAAGGAGGTAAGAAACAGTAGTGCCACGTGAAGCCTTTGCAATGGCAAGCTTCATGCACAGCTTGTCACCCATGTTCTCCTACCATGTTCATAATCAGTGGAGGTGTTTGGTGCTCGACAGCATAAGCACCCTGTGCCTGCTGACACTACTGGAGAGGTGCAAGAGCGGTGATGTTTGACTGGGTGCCATTCAAGTACAACGCAGGAACTGCATGGCTGTGGGTGGGTAGAGGCATTAGATAATGCAGCTTGAGCAATCCTAGCAGCCAGGCGGTGGTAAAATCTAAGGAAGAAAAGGAACCAAACTTGACTGTGGATAATATGATCTCTGTAGTTCTTGCTCTCATGCACGGGTGAGGAGAAGGAGTTTACTAGCAAGTTCAGCATGCAGTTTATTGTTAGGTAAGATGCAAAACTTTGTGGGTTAGGGCCTTAGTTACAGTGAAATATTTTACGGACAAGTACTTGAAAAAGAGATCTTCCTGCTTTTAACAATATTAAAATTTTGTTTTGTTTTGACATAAGGGCTTGTTCGTTCTTTCTCAGTTCCATAGCCTTAAATGGCCAAAAATGCAGTTTCAGTTTTTTTTTTCCCTTTCGTCTCCAAATTGTTTGAGTGTAGGCTTTTTTTTTTTCCTGGTGATGTGAGTGGAGAAGTTATTCTTCACCAGAGAAAGTCTTACTGCAAGCATCTAGGCATGACCTTACTAGGATTTTTCAAAGTAGAACACCATAATGTGAAAACGGTGGAATAAAATTATAATGAAGCAGTCAGTTATCTTTCCAGCATCACTTCTCACTGAATATCCTGAAGTAAGGCAAGGATATAAGTTGTAGTGTCCCTCCATAATCAGGGTCTGTGGTTTAAAAGTGCCCTGAGGCACACAGCTGCTGTTTTAAACTCTACCCAAAATTAGTAATCGGAACTGTAGGTGTTACGTCTGACCAGTATGTAGGCTGGTGCTTTTCATTGGTTCGAAAAATGTCAACATCAGTGCTTTACACTGAAGCCAGGCATTGAGTGAGGATTCTGCTGCAAAACCAAGGCTCTCTGTCCCTGATGCTGTTAGGCTGTTGCTGATGGGTTGTTGTTTTGCTGTGCCTTACTGGGGATGCTGGGTGGTCTGCAGCCTTGCAGGTCTGAAGGACCTAACTGTCTGTGGGATTAGGTGATGTTTGTCTGGTGTCCGCGGTGGGACAGAGATTTTCAAGCCAGGCAGGAGGAAGACTTCTTTCTTTTAACACACTGTGGATGGTGATGCTAGAATTCAGTTGGTGAAGAAATTAGTCTTGAAAAAAAGTTATTACCCTGGCATTTTTTTTTACTTTTATCTGGAAATTAATTAGAGAAGATAATTAGGGGTGATGTAGTTTTTTCATTGAGATGTGGGGGAGTTGTCCCGATGAGATAAGTGACTTGGCATCTTAGAATACAACTTTTGCAAGGGTTGGATTATCATTTTATAACAATCACAACTTTATTGTTCCAGAGGGATGATTTTGCTAAATTGGAATAGCTTCTGACCCTAAGATGTTGCCTGTGTATTCTGCAGTTTACTGTGGCACCTTGGGCTGTGCTGACCAAGCATGAAACGCTGCAAGTCCCAATAGGTAGGTAATATCCACCCAGTGCGAGTGGAGTCAGTGAGGTCGAGCCACTGCCTGCACAAGGCTTACGTAAAGTTGGGTGTGGAGCAGCCTCCTCCTTCATGAAATGGGGCTGGCTGCAGGGATCTGATGTGCAAAGAGCTGTAAAAACATGCTGCCTGGGTAAAAGGCTTCTTCGGATAAGAAATCCTGCCTGTTGCAGATAGGTGTGCTAGTGGGGTAAAAGTAGACACTTGGTCAAGGGTTGTCTTTTGCTTGCACAAACGAGAATTCCTGGAAATATTCTAAGCAAGCGTTATTTTTATTTACTGAGAGATTGAGAGGTAAATGTGTATGTTTCTTTGTGTGTAAAGCTCAAGTATATATATATATACAGTATTGCATAGTTCAGTCATTTTGTTACTTGATGACTCTTAAGTGACAGCAAACGGGATCAACAAAAATCACTTTCCTCCCTAGATACAGTTCAAGGATCTAAGGCATGCAGAATTTTCAACTTTCAAGACAATTCAAAGACAATTTTCAATTTTAAGAGAGATTTCCCCC
>VZRU01007554.1:27153-47014 GCA_013398155.1 Pedionomus torquatus
TAAGGCTGTGGTTAAAGGTTTTATGTCCCTGCTGGGAAAGCAGCAAGCATGGGCTCCCAGAACCTGGGGTCACTGGTTCCAAGAAAAAAGTCTGGCAGAGCTCAGCAGCACTGATCTGTCTTAAATGCCTAGTTTAAAAAGAAAACAGATCATTTTGAGTTTGTATTTATTGACTTAATGGCTTTTCTAAGTTGGGATATACAGATTTTATGTCTGCAACATCAGTTCTGAAATTAGTAGCCCTATAGTGTTTCACTAAACCATTAATGAAACCTTGTCCTAATGGTTAGTAACTAAAGGTAGTCTAAAGGTAGTTTATTTCCTCTAGTTACTGCTTCCAGTGTCTGGTTTCTTTCTTTGATGGCTTTTTCCTCCCTGCTACTTGAATCTCTGAACCTGTGATGCTGGATGCTTCACTTTGTCCTTGCTCTTGCATGATACAGGATTGTGGGTTTCTAGCCACATCTTTGCTGTGAGATACTGGTGAATGTTTGTGTGTGGTGGGAATTTGTGGCGTGTGGAAGCATTGTGGTACCACAGGTGAATACCAGAGTGATGCTGCTGCTGCCCGACGGAGTTCCTCTTCTTTTCTAGTCCCTTTCAGAGTGCTTTGTTTTGATACAGCACTCTTTAGAAGCACTTTTATAGCTGTAAATGGGATGATACAATGCTTTGAAGATGTGGAGAATATCAGATGGCTCTACCAAATGTCATGTGTGAATGGGGTGGTGGTGTGAAAATCACTCATGGTGTTGTAGTGTCTGATGTATGAGTGCTTCTATTGCTCCGACCTTTCCCTGTTTATAAAACAAGGAAGAAATGCACAAATGTGCCTACCCTCTGATTATTTTTTTTCCCTACTTAAAAGGTCCTCTGTGGCAGCCCAAATCTTGTCACTTCATTTTCCTTTCTCCTTTGGATCTATGAGGCTTTAGAGAGTAAGAAAATTGAAGACTCTCTTCCCCAAATGCCAACTTTTGATCCATTTCAGTCATAAATCTTTCCAAAAATACTGATCACTGAAGGGGAAAACCTTGCTGAAGGGTAAGAATAGTTGGATATAATTTGGTACAATTAACTAGGTTTAATTGCCTGCTTGATAGTCTGTGTGCAAAAAAAAAACAAACCACAAAATATCCCCACGTTATAGCTGAGCCTCGCCACGTTTCAGATGCCTTCAGGTAACACCAGTGTGCACTGGCTACAGCTGCAAGCTGGGGTCCCTGCGCAGCGAGCACCCTGTAAGGTGGTGTCCATCAGTGATGAAGAGTAATAAAAGCAAGGATCCCCACAAATATTTAGTAACAGAAAGGCAGGGTATTCTGCTGATGGAAAAACTAAGGCAACTGAGTGGAGCTTTCCTCTGTGCCAGGAGGAGACAGGCTGTCCATGAGGGTGCAGATGGCCAGCACTGACTGGTTTTCATCTTTTGCTTTGGTGTTGCCTGTCTGGGGCCTTCCTCCATGTCTGATAATCTCAGTGTGCTGGAAAGTCTTAAAGGCTGCAGGTTTTTCCTCTGATACGTTTAATACTTATAGAACTCCCTTTGCTAGTGTATTGCTTTGCTAGAAAATGCTGTTTTTAGGTAAATATCAAAGTAATAGATTATTATAACTTGCCGCTTTTTACATGGGATATTTTGGAGGTGAAACATTCTCCTGTCTGAGAAAATGAACTTTACCGCATGCACTAATAACTTCTTAGGCTGTTAAAACAGGTACAAAGATTGCCTTTTACTTTGGTTAGGGTAAGTTCTGTTTGGGATTTTTCAATCTGTCACTCAGACCAGACAGCAAAAATACATTACTTAATTTAACCATGGCTATGATATGCAACCTGGTAGTCATTTTCTCTTTTAACTGTCATTCACTATAATGTTCAGGTCCTAGATGCTGTGGGAAATTAGTCCAGACTGTTTACTTTGGATGGTGAAAAAATCCCAACAAACCCAACCCCAAAAGCCAACTGTTCTACATAGTTTGAGGCTGTGGTAAAACAACTCCAAAACGACATTTCATGTGCTTTTAGTAACTTGATATTGAATTCTTCTCTAAATCCATACATCATTCTAACTTAAACATGAAGTCAGCTTGCACGGTAATTATTTTAATTCCTGTTGTATATGGTGAAGCTTGCATTAGCCGGTAGAGTTGTTCACTAGGTTCAGGTATAAAACTAGAAAGTCATAACACGCTTCCGAGTTTGATTTGGTATTGCAGGCTAATACAGCCTTACTTAAATATTTCTGTTTTTCCTTTAAATGTTGCAGTGTGTGATGTAGCAGAGCTGTGTGATGAAGGAAGGGAACATGTGAAGCACCAGTCAGTAGTTTGTGCTGCACCTGTGTAGGTTTCCATAGCTTTAAGCATACCATAGCAGTTGAAGACATTGAAGCCATGCAGTTAGATAGGATGAGGGGTGTAATGGTTTTCAATTGAAAGAGGAAATGTTTAGATTAGATATTAGGAAGAAATCCTTTACTATAAGGACAGTTAGACAGTGGAACAGGTTGTCCAGAGAAGTTGTGGATGCCCCATCCCTGGGAGTGTTCAGGACCAGCCTGGATGATTGGAGTACAGTATCCCTGTTGTGATGATCTTTGGAATGAAATGTATTTAAAAAATAATGAACTCTGGGAATATAGTTTAGAACTGACCAACTTGAAACATCTGTGCAATGGAAGCAGTCAGATCCAGTCCCTCTTTTACCCAGTTGTGTTGCCTCTTTGAAGGGAGAAGGGATATACATCTAATTATGCTATTTCTTCTTCCCTCAGAGAAAGAGACTTGCTGTTGGTTTTGTATAGTCTGTTGCCACTATCAAGAAGCAGTCAGGCCTGTGACTCTGTTTCAAGCTACATGGAAAGAAAGAAGGGTCATGTACAATGCCATGAGGGACACAAGAATAGTGGTCAGTACTCCAAGTGAAATACCCCTGCCCCTGCGGGAGACAGCACCTTTGACATAGGCATTGGAACCTCTGGAAGCATTCTGCCTAGCCTGGGCAGCCTCTTGTATCCCTTGCTTATTTCTTCTTAACTATCTGGCTTGTCTGCAGAATTTGCAGTTCCCTGCTTGTGTCTGAGCCATGGTCCCGTACCCATGTAAGCATCGGTGGTCTGCACTGGAAGATGTGCACACAAGATACTACGTGTTGTAGCATCTTGTGTGTGTTATGTGCATCTGTGGTGCACGTTTCAGCATAGGTCTGTCCTCTGCTAATGAAACAGCCCAAAAGAACCTACACTGAGGCTGTAGGATATATTTTTCATACTAGCTCTTTAAGGACTGTAGGAAGAAGCGGTGGCTGGTCTGTGGCTCTGTCAGAAACCCAGAGCAGTTAATTCAGCAACTGTCTTGTTTCCACTGAGAGTCTTGCCCAGACAGCCCCTTGTTGGGGAAGTGCTTGTGGCCCACAGCCTGCTTTGTTCTCTCTGCTTATTTTTTGGTAATTTCTTGTGTGTAGGATCAGCTTTCTTTCCGTACCTGTCCCCCAACCCTTTCTGCTGTGAGGTGAGGCAGTTGGATTGGTTAGATGGTCTTGCGTCCTTGCTTGCATAAGGGATGTTTTCCTGCCCTGAGCCTGCAGCTCTGACCTGCCTGGCTAAAAATGGAGATCACTGGCCTAGGAGATCTTGGAGGTGGAGAACTGGCTAATGCCAGAACTGAGGTGTGTGGTTGTTCGACATCCTGGTTGCTTGGATGCTTTTTGTTTTCAAAAATAACTTCTTTTCAAGAAAGCTATTTTGATAGAGGATTTTTCCCAAATTACCTAATCCTCAAAGTAGGCATGCTTTTATGATTTCTGGTCTTCTGGGCCCAAGCATAAAGAGTTCTCATGATTCAGGTAATCAAAAGGGACCACCCCACCCACCTTCTGAAAAAGGGGAAGACCCAGCGCTACAAGCCAACCAACGTAGTTGTTTCTTCCTTCCTGTACCTTTTTAAGCACGTGTGACATTACGGCCAACAGCAGGCACCCCTTTTCTCCTTGCTTGTGTGTTGGTCTGGCTTCTTCCCTTCTGCTGGGTCAGTAAGTCCCAATAAATTTACAAAGTCCATTCTGGAGGGATTATAGAAAACCTTTGGACTGACTTTTTCTCAAGTGAGTTTGGAATCCAGCTTGCAAGTATTCTTCTTCGAAGTAAACCAAAGCCTATTCAATGGATATGCAGTCATGGCAAGTAGCACAGCCTTTGCCATCAGCCTCTATTCTTGAAGGGACTCTGGAGCAGTCCTCTCTGAAGCCTGGTGTATTTCAATGGCAATTTTGACTTGTCCTGTTTATTCCAGGGCAGGCAAAGCAAAAATGTGGCTAGTTCGGTTATTTAAGTTTTTAGCTTACAATACTTGGAATGCTTCTGAGTAGGCTGCTGCCCTAAGCATTCCCCACCTAATAGTTCGTATTTATCTTGCTTGGCTGTGTGAAAATCATGTTTTCAACAATTTGGCTATTAACTCTATGAGATTCATATTTTCTTCTCAAAGTACAATTGGAATGCATCTGGCCAGCCTCAGGTGGTGGTCTGCAGCAGAGCTTCCTGCACTGTAATGGCAGAATATTAATCACCCACCACTGATAGGCTATTGTTATCTGCAAGAGGGCTTTGAAATGCTCTGCAAGAGGTGCTTGGTTTCATTTTCTTTTTGATTTCCTTGCTCTGTTGTGGCTGTGCTTCTAGGCCAGAGAAACTCCAGACTGCTGAAGTGGAAGAAGGGAGCAGTTTGTGTCAGAGCTGCTGATTGATCATCTGTCCCTTTGGGCATATTTGTAATGGCCTCTCAAAAGAAAGACTTACTGTGTTGGGTGGAAAACTGGAGGAGCCATTGTGTATTCAGCAGTGTGCAGCAGTTGGGACTACAGACACCACCGCAGATGCTCTTAGATAGAAAAGCACTGAGGGCAGAGTTAGGCAGTCCTGCTCTGTCACCTCCCCAAGAAAGGGTCTTTGATTTTCACACATGAAGTTAGTGGGAATGAGGAAGAGAGATTCCTGTCATGTGCTTACAGAGGCTTCTGATTTTGAAGTTAAATTTCCGATGTTTTTAAAGTGAGGAGAAGGTTCTAATACATTGTAAGTAGCCTGCATGTATCAAGAGGGTGGCATGGAGCTGGGATGGCTGGACTTTGTGGCAGGGGTTCAATTCTGAGCAGAAATGGTTTGTTTTGCTTGATAACTTGTCAAAATCAGTGACCAGCATTGTCTGGCTGCATGTACCTAATTCTCAGTTCTTATACCAGCAGAGCAGATGATCATCTCTACGGATCTACCTAAATTGGCTCTGCAAATTTCATTTCTCAACATTTTGGTGTCAAATTAGTAGGCCTCTCCAGTCTCTTATCTCTGGCATTTCAGGGTTGGTACAGAGAGTTCCTGTAGGACTAAAGCAGTGTTCAGAGGCTTGAGCCCTTCCGACAAACCCCAAGTCTCTGAACTCTGCTCCTGCAGGAGCCAGGCTGACTGCAGGTCTTCAAACTGAAGTCCAAGGGTGTGTCTGGACCATGGGGCATTGAACTCTCTGGTGTCCCCACATCCAGACTGCCCACCATCTAAAACAGGGTGTCACAGGACACTGTGCTGGCTTCCCTGGTCACATACCTGGCTGTGTGTCCCTCTCTGCCCAGAGGGAACCACAGCACCAGGGGCAGATGCACGCACAAAGTCCTACCTCAGCCTGGGGCTTGATGCTTGCACCAGCTTGGGACAGTGGAGAATAGTTGCATTTTGGGGTTGAATCTGTACACGTTTGCTTTTCTTTGGGTACAGCTGCATGATGTAGGGGTTGTTGCCTCTGTTGAGATCAGCACAGTTAGCTCCATCTGACATAAAGCAGTACCAGTCACCAGCTGGAGTTTCCAATAATTGTGGTTTTGGGACACCACTTCTAGAATGGATTGTCCATCTTGAGCAATGGATCTATGGGGTTGTATCTGTGATGGAGTTGGAGTGGGATGACACATCTGGGCAGGGTGCTCTAGCTGCAGGGCAGTCTCTCTGTTCTGGATGTGACCTGTGCCTGTCCCCTTTTTCGCTCGGTTTGCAGGGCTGGTCTGTGGAGCCAGCATGGGTATTTTTGTGCTTGCAATGGAGGCAAGGCATGGGACACCTTAAAAGTTTGTTGGGAAGGGTTTCAAGCAGAGAACAACTGAGGCAAGTTGGGGTGTGTGTGTAGCTCTGGGACGTGTGTGCTCAGGTGATGGGGTGTAGAAAAAGGTTGTAAATAAGAGTGTAAATGGCTGCAAAGTGCTGTGTTCAGTCTCCCTGACGTCTATACGTGTATCTTTGGATAAAAATCAAAGATATAGCAAGCATGTGGAATGTGTTGTGACAACTCTCGTACTCTGAGGTCAGATGAGAAATGAAGAGCAAAGTAGAACTGACTGAAATGGAGATGCTCCCTCCTCAACATCACTCACTTCCTACCTCTGCTCACCTGGCAGTGTATCAGTCCCAGTGGTGTAGCCCCTAAGTGTGCATCTTGGGTCACTGCTGAGGCTGCATTTCAGAAGCTGCTGAAGCACTTCCTAGGCAGGGAATGCAGTTGAACAAGTGCTTTTCTGAATTTGAGTCAGGTTCATTAGTACAGATTTTTGTTTGCATTCTAGTATGAAGTAACCCTTTTCCATTAGTGTTTCTTTTCACATGTTGCTCACATTTCCAACATTAACTATTCCTTTTTTTTTTTTTTCCCCCCAGGAAAAGAGGAGTAGAAGTAGTACAGGTGAGTAAAACAGTATTTTATTTTCTCCCCCCTTTATATTCTTTATAAAGAAGGTTTACTGATTTTACATGCTGATTATTAGATGTCAGCATGACCTAGGCTTAATTATTTTTCATTCTTTTCCATTCAATTTTCTGCTACATATACTGTTCTTGGAAAAATAGAACCCCCCTTTAGTGAAGTATGTGTTGAGCCCATCTAGCCTTAACTCAGCCGGTGCCCTGGTGAAAATGGGAATACAGTTAGGCATTTCTCATGTCAGTTAATTAACAATATCTGATAGTTGATTAGGCACTGTTACACTGTGTTTATTACATTCATGGAAAGTTAGGATTGATGGGAGTTGGACTTTGGGAAAAAAACTGTGGTAGAAGGAATGTTCGTGAAACCTGGCGAGCAGAGAAATGCTGCTGAAGTGCCTTCGAGTTACAGCAGATAAGTTCAGGTGTTGGCTACATTTGTTTTTTCCCACATCTTGAATGGTCATATTTCACACAAATTGTTACTTAAAGGATGATGGCAACTTGGGAAAGGTCATATATTACTCTGACAGCTGTAACATAGAGCGCTATAGCCCTAAAAGATCAAAGGGGGAGCAAGCTCTTTCCTTCTGGCTTATTTTGCATACTTAGAAGAGCTGTGTGTCAGATTTCACTCTTGCTGATGCATACCTGTTGCTTGTTGTGCACTCTGAGGCGGTCAGTGTGTCCCTCACACTTGTTTTCTTATATCTTGGTAGCAGAGGCGAAACTGCCTCAATAGAGAGGACAGAGGAGGAAAATGGGATGTTAGCCACTCACAGTTGAGGCTGCTTTTAAGTCCACATGAAAGGTGCTTCTCGCCACCAGCAGGGGGTAGGGGAAAAGCACTTAAAAATAATAATAACATGGCCTGATTTTTTTTCAATTTATTTAAATAATTCACTACCAGAAAAGGCTTAAAAATTCTCATTGCTAGTTAAACTGGAGAATGTCTTTCAGGTATGTGTAGCTGCTTGAGAACTGCAGGGTATTACAAGGAAAAAGGGCATATACGTTACTCATTGCATTTAACCTTTCACCATTATAGCATCATCTTCCTTACTTGTACCTCCTGTTGCTCAGAGCTAAGGAGCAGCTTGTCAGTTGTGATAGGAACATCTCCAGATGGATAAATACAAACCAGCATTTGCAAAACACAACTTCACAAGCGGCAGAGGGAGAAAGCTAGCATATATTTGTGTCACTCTCTAGGGGACATTATTATTATTTTAATAATACCCCAGTGTATTGCAATCCAATGTCTGCATTTGCTATACGTGCCTTGCACCTTCACTGTATGTTGGAGCAGCAAGGTGTTTACATGATAAGAATTCAGTGGTGTACAGATCAGCTGAACAGAGAGCAAGTCCCACTTTACCTTGTGGTTTGAAGTTGCTGTCCTTCCACAGGTTGCCTCTTGGTCTTCTGATGTATCTTAATGGCTAGTCAAGACACAAATGATAGACACAAAATGATTGGAAAGGATGTCTTTATTGGAAGAGCGTTTTCAGAAATGGTTGGGTAGAACTAGACAGGACTTAGAGTAAACTTCACAATCTCAAATTTCACAGCATAGTTGAGATGTCACACTAACCTGTACTGGGAATTTGTGCCCCAAAGGTATACCTCGAACATTAATGCCTGCTGTTCCACTAGAGCGTGGTGGGTGGTTGTGTGTGATCACCCCTCACCTATCACTTGTGTGCTGTGTTGCTTCATATATCCTGATGCACGTGCTCGTGACTAGTAGGGAACGTGTCAGAAATCAGCTCTTTCTCTATCCAGTGTTACTAGGAAGCTTTGCTTGAATTGCTTTGTGTGATCTGTCCCATTAATCCTGCTTCTAGATGGAGGATGTCTTCTGTCTATCTGCTGAACATGATTTATTTGATAGAGGGAATATTGTTTTCCTGTGTTAAGCAGCAGCATTTGTTTGATTTGTTTCCTATTCTCCTTTAAAGAACCTATCCTGTTCAAGAGAAACCAAGACAAGTAACTCGGAACGTAAAAACACACAGGTTGTTTAAGGCTGTTTATCTATTTCCTTCTTTTCGTAAATTCAAAAGTTTTCTGAATGTAGATGTGCTTTCCAGTAATAAGCAGTGAGTTGGAAGGTAAGGTTCAGTTACTGGCTTCCAGATAGCAAAGCTTGATGAGTTGGTGTGTGCTGACCTCTGTGAACAGATACCAGATTATTCTTTTCCAAAGATGTTTCACAGGAGTAGGAAAGAATTTCCTACTATTAAAGGGAAGACTTTAGTCTTGAAATAAACATCTGTGTGACTTCTGTTTCCTTTTTGCAGGGAGGAATTAGGATGATCCTCTATTCTTTACCTACACTGATGAAATTCTCATTTTGCTTTCTTAAGGCTAGTTGTGCTGTACAGATTATCAGCAAGCTGCTGCTAGACAGCAATTAACATTCTGTGACTTGTGTTCAAGTTCTGTGTTTTGTCTTGTCCCAGACTTTCAGTTACAGCAGAAAGAGTGGTTCCAGCTCTCTGTTTATATTGAGTGGGGAAACGTGCACATTCTCTGAGGAGAAATAATGGAAGAATAGAACCGGCAGTGGGATGCTGAGCAGGCAGGCTCCTTTATCCAGCAGTAAGAGACTATTAAAGCATCACACTGAAAACAAGGAGAGAATCTCTCAACTTGTGTGGTGATAAGTAATTGGATTTTTTTTAGAAATACTGATTAAATTCTAAGATAATGAGAACTCACTGTGAATTCAATGCACGGGAGCTGAAATGTGTGAACTTATATAATACAATTGAGTAGCATTCTTCAAGCTATCTGGTTTGAAAGAGTTCAGTAGATGAATTAAAAAGCTTTCAGTGTCACGAATTTTCCAAAGACTGTACAAATCTGAGCCTGCACCCAAACATTTGGGAGCATGAGCAGGCTAGCTCACTTCTATTTTTCCAGTGAGCAGTGGCAGAACTCTGAGTACCAGCATCTTTAAGATATGGCAGTGTTTTTTTGCTTTCTGCAGCTTAAATCCAAGTCAGTGGGGCAGCTACAAACTAGTGCTCTATTGCAAGAAAAAAAACCCACAAATGTTGTTTTGGCTTTTAAATACAGGGTTTTCACAGAATACTGTGCTATATCTCTTACCTTGTGGCAGGTCATTCACTTAATACCCGAGTGGCACAGTGCTTTTTAAATTAAGGTGCTTGTTTCTACCCTGTGAGGTAAGGAAGTGCTCTTGTTCCAATTTTGCAGGAGGGGAGGCTGAAGGATGTATCTGAGCCTCCTACAGGGAAGATGTTGTTGTACCAGCCCCAGTACTGTTGGGAGCTGTGTAGGGCAGGAGCTCCAGCAGTGGCTTTCTCAGCAGGGCTGTGGGGTGCCCAGTGTAAGGGCTACCCCGTACTGTTCTGTGAGGCACCATGTGAAGGAAAGAGCAGATGAAGGTGGTGAGGAGACCTGGTATTGCTGACTTTATTCCAGTGAAAGACAGCACCTGATTCAGCTGCGTTTAATCTGAAGGCTGTTCCTGTGGCTGTTACATACCTCTCCTCACAGGGAAGCAAAGAGGCAGGCCAGTCAGAGCTGACTTTCTCGGTGTGCAAGTTGCTTTCTGTCATCCTCTCCATCTTCTCGCCAGCTCTTCCAGCCTCTTGCAGCTGCCTGCTCAGCTGGAGTGGCTTCAGGTGGTGGCCAGAGGATGCTCTGAACAGGTGACAAATGTGACCGAAGCCGATCTGCTGTGGCCTGCGGGCAGCAGCTGGCAAGGCTGAGGCTGGGCAGTTCTTGCACTGGCATTGGAGCGCCTTGCCAGTAAATGCTTACATTGAAGCATGTCTTCCTAATTTCTTCAATCACCATTTTAAGGGTCAGACTGCCTCTGAAGTTATGCAGTGGTTGTCCGATGAGACATTTACAATAAAAATATATTCTCTCTTTTAATAATGGAGTCTAGTAAAGAAGGATTTTGGGTGGTTTCTAAAAGGTTAAGCTGTTTCTGATCTTTTGCAATTAAAGCTTGGTTTTGTTCAGTTTTACCCTTCCATCCCCCAAATTAGCATAGGACAAAATTTAAAATTGCAAGTTGTCGGTTCTTCTTGAGACAGTAAAGTATACAGTTTCTTACGACTTTGTCTGCTGGCGAGGGAAAGAGAGAACATCTCCATGTACCTTGTTTTTCAGGAAAAATCTGTTTGGCTTAGTTTGAAGAATGTAAGATTGAAAACATGTGCAGTGAAGTGGAAACCATCACAAGTACCTCTGATGGGGACATGCATTTATTTTTGTTTCACAAGCTATGCAAATCCAGAATAATTAGCTGCAGCCCTTTGGCTTCTGACAAATTGTGAGTTTGGTCTTTGTGTGACAAAATTTGGAGCCTTCGTGTTTCTTACGACTTCAAAGTTGCTTCAAGCACTTCCATGCCCAAACTTTCCTAGAGATCCTACTTGGATTTTTTTATTTTAAAATAGCAAAGATTTCCTATTTTCAGTGGGTGGTTTTGGTTCAAATGAACACTAATGCTCTCTTATCTTAGAAAGATGTTCTAGTCAGTTGGCTATAAAAGTGGGATTAGTCATTGTATTTCAAGCTGCACATTTTTTTAATAGCAGTGGGATATGGAGGACAACATGTTTTTCAGTGTGGAACAGCTGATTGTAGTAGTTACAATGGTCTCGGGTGCTGGTTTGTTTTTCCATTTTCCCCCAACTCTCTGGGAATTGAGATATTTGAAATCTTTTACTTCGGAGAAGAAAACTGTCCTTTGAGCTGTGGGTTTACTGAAGCCTGCGAAGGAGAATTGAGGGCCTCCTCCCCCCCTTTTCAATTCTTCAAAGTAAAATACCAATGACAACAGTTTCCACTAATTGTTGCCAGGGAACTGTTGTTTTCTTGAAATGTGGAGAGAGGTTTATTTTCACATGAAGTATTAATGGAATAAGCTTGGAACAGCAGTGTTCTAACTGAGAGAAGGAGCTTATAAAATATATATTTGATGGCATATACAGAAAGATGTGACTGGAAAGATTCCAAAGCAAGCAGCATTGTTGAGATGTTGGAGAGTTGGCTTTCTAGTACAGGGAGAAGAAAGTTTATTTTCACAGGCATGCCAGCCCCTCAGTAAAGTGCATGTTCTCCTGAGAATGGCAGTTTGCTTTGCCTTCAGTGCATTTTTGGAAATGATGATACAGAAGCCCTCCAGCCCTCCTCAGTCTGGATTGTCAGGTACTTTGAAGGTGGGGGGATTGCTGGTAAAAATCTTGGGAAGATCCTGGTACATCTTAGCTTTGATTCAGAATGTGCTAAGCACACTAAGTGGGGTCTTCAACAAAACTGTAGTAATTTCAGGTTCAACCCCAGAAACTGCAGGATTGTGGAAGAACAAGTCCTGAGCAGAATCTTCTCTCTGGTCCTTCGCAGTAGGGGAGATGCCTTTATGTAAGACTTTCTTGGAACTTAAGAAGCAGCATTGTCCGGCAGGAACGAAGCACAGGTTCCAGTGCAAGGAGCGATGGTTTTGGCAGGCTTTTACATGTTGCATCAGCAAACTAGTCAGTTAGGTACAGCGTGGCCCTTTCTGGTCCAGTGGGGAAGAAGAATAATTACACATCTGTTAGGGAGGGAAGGAAAAGAAAACTACAGAACGCTTCTACCGTGTGGATTAAGCAGATTAAATAAATAAGCACTTATTTTTAAGAATTAGACAGAGTAAGTCAAACAAATCAAAATTCATTTAGAGCAGATTTATTTTCACTCTTGGTGAGTGAATGGGAGCACAAAAAAATTTTTTTGTGGCTTGGAGAAAGTCTCTTACTGACTGGTTTGACTGCTTTCTTTTGACTGTGAGTCCCAGTGGCCCAGGAGAGGTGTGGGCTTCGCAGCCACCTGCAGAAGTCACCTGGGTGAATGAAAACATTACTAAGATTTAGAAATCTGTAAGTAATGTGTAATGAATGGCTGTCAGGTTTGAGCTTGTACTGCTTTGGCCCATGGAGCCAGCTTTGCCGAGCCCCTTTGTCTTCTTCTGACTCCTTGGTGTGTGTAGTGATGAGGCAATGATTACTAACACTGCAAAAGACTGGGAATTGGGATGTCCCAGGTGGAAATTCAGTCCTCATGGGACCTCTGCCAAAGGTTTTGGTAACTATAATGGGAGTGAGTTTGCAGTGGGTAGTTGACTCACTTTGTTACTTACTGCAGGCACTTTGGAGGACTACCTTTCAAATTCTACTTCTGTTCCCTAATGGAGATAATATTCCTTCTCGTGAAATAGCATTTAAGTTGCTTTAAGATATCTGAGTAGTGAACATATAGAATAGGATGAGCATGTAAAGGAAAACAGGGCTACTGATGAGGGCAGGTAATATCTGAAGATTGTTGTATATAATACAATATTATCTCAGACATCAACTTGTTTCTTCCCAGATACTTCTGTGTACTGCAAAGCTTTATAAATCCCTCTTCAAGAAATAGTACAGGTTAAAAATGAGACCATGACAGAAATGCTGGAGAGTGAAGCTCTGTATTTGCTATCTTTTGACTAGGAATATTTTGCAGCATGCAGCCCCACTCTTCACAAAATGATAATTAGGCATTGCTTTTATTAATCATGATTGCTGCAGTGGGTCAACAAAGACCAGGCTTTAATTTTGGGTTGCATCAAACAATAGGATTATTTGTCTCATTGGATGCAGGTGTCGTGATACAGTTTCAAAGCAGGGCAAATGCAGTACGTATGGAGATGTAGCTCAGGAAATGCCTTCTTTTAAAACCAACCTGTCTCATTTGTGATTTGCTGAAACTGCAAAATCTGTGTACAAGTACAAATATGCACATAGGTTTTTTTTATATTTTCTGAAGTTTTTTCTTGGAGTAGGAAGGATGAGGAGTTAACAATACAGTGTGGAGGGTGACTGTACCTCTAGCCCTATTACTGAGGTGTCCTCTCCCGGCTGAATGCCCCATCCTTTGTCTGTTCTGGGGGTGAAACAAGGCAATTTGCCTGCTCAAGCAGAGCTGCAAACTCATTCCTGTGACAGCAATGTGACCTTGTCTTCAGTCCTGGGGTTTTGTCCTGCAGGGACAATGACGTTCCTTTGGGAGCAATGACTCTGGCATCCACCGTAGCTCAGACGTGCTTGCTTCAAACCAAAGCTTTGTAGAGAAAATATCATCAGAACAGTAAGGGAGACTGTTTGCCTGGATCTGTCAGTGAGGTTGCTGGTAGGTCTGAACTTCCAGAGGACTTTGCAGAGGACAGTGGAGATTGGGGAAGTCTTTTTAGTGTATGTTGTTGACTCTTCCTTTCTCCGGCTTCTACAAAAGTTTGTCCTTTGATCTAAGCTGTGACCTGAGATAATTATATTTGGAGATCACTGCATGCTTGTTTGCTCTTCTGGCACTTCACAATTAAATGAGGTAAATGAATTTGTGTCACAAGATTTAACGGGGTTCCAATAAAACCTGGTGCTTGAAGGCATTAGGCCCTGAAGTTTCTTAGGTATTCCTCTATTTGGTCTTTAGCCATAAGTTAGAGAAGCTATTAACACATATACTTCAGCTGCCCCTGTATAAAACAAGGCACATTCACACACAGCAAAACTGGGAAGTGTTTTCCTGACCATTGATTGCCTTTGTGGAATTACAGCAAAAGAAAGTGGTGTAGCTTCAACTTAATCGGAACAGCTGAACTTCCTTTCTTGAGAGCTGTTGTATGCTTCTTTTTGTTTGGTTTGGTTTTTTCCTTCCCTCACGTGACTTGTCAAAAAGGAGACTGCAACTTCCTAGATGAGATTAGTGAGGTTCTCCACTGGCTATCCCAGCAGCAAGAGTGGGCCAACCATGGTTAATAAATGGATTGAAATAGCCATTGGATACCTGAGGGTATGATCTGCCCTAAGCAGTCCCTTAGGAAGTGGTGGAAATAGAGTCCCTGCTTTTGGAAAGCTCTATTCAAAGAGAGGAAGGTTGAGGGCAGGAGTTTGGTTGTTGGTTTGTTTTTGTGTTTTGGTTTATTTTTAATCATAGACTGGGAGGGAACTTGGAGACAAGCCTCCTCTGACAGGTTTATGTGAATATGTCTCTCTTGCTCAGGTTTGTATCGGGCATGGTACTGTTAGAGTACTTAAAGACAGGTGCTACTGACATAGTAATGAATCTTCACAAATCCCAAAGACAGAGGAAGGAGAAAAGCTGCCGGGCTCTGTCCCTGCAGTGCTGTGGGGCAGTTTCGTTCGTGGCAGTGACAAGCTGCGCTCTGCTGCTTCCAGCTGCTCACCCATCCTTAGAGCACTCGCTGTGGGTTTGCTCCTTGGTGGCTCTGTATTCAGGTGCACTCTCTGTGACTCAGCAGCACCTTAAAAACAAAGCAAACCCAAGCCTGCCTTTGGTGTACAGCATAGATTTGTCACTGAAATGGTGATGCCATCATATGCTTTATTTTAATTGGTCTCCTCTTCAGTTATTTTTGTAAAGGAGTTGGAAGAATTAATTGTTGCTCTCATTAGAGGGGAATAAAACATGTCAAGAGAACTTGTCCTCTGTGGTTTTCCTTAAAGTTTGCCTGTTGTCCTGTAGAATCCTAAGGCAATGCTGCCAATTAAACAGCCATTAAGGTATCAGAGATTTCAGTCATGATAAAAAAAAAAAAAAAAAAAGGCAAAATCAAACTGTGCTGTGAGTCTTTCTTCTTTGTCTTTTAGAAATAGCACAGCAGAGGTTAAGAGTGGGAGAGCAGAAACTATACCTATATATAAACCACAGACTGATTCTGTCATTACGAAGCAGTGGACTTACCGTGTGCTGTTCTTTGGCTGTTATTTTAGGATGCAGGGTAGTTCAGTGTCTTATTTGAGTTCACTAATCATTTTTTGAACCTGAAGTTGCTGCAATAAATTATAGTTGCCTCATTTAATTTCCCAACTGGTGTGCTTCCCTGAATAAAAGGGGGTTTGTATCTGATTTAAAGTTGCTATATGTGTTTACTTATATGTGTATTGTGTCCTCATTTGTTTGTTTTCTTATCAGGTATGTATTCAGTGGTGAAGACCCTTTTTAAAAAAAAAAATAAAATTCCTCCTGGTACCTTGCCGAGGTGCAAACAAGTTATTTACATGGTTTTGACAGAGTCATCTGAACACAAGATGGAAAAGATGCCATCGGGACTGAGCTAATACTGTAAGAGACTGAAGTGTAAGGGAAACAACTGTTGCAGAGGAATTCTTGGCTGAGTGCAATTGGAGAAAAGATTTTTAGCTTTGTTTTTGTAGTGAATTGTTGGAGCCAACAGCCTCCTTTACTCAAAGGTCTAAGTACGTCAGAAAACGTTTTCTTGTACAAGAAGCTTCATTACACAGCTCTGCTGTCCTGTAACCTCAGCGGCATAGAGTTACTGTGTTAAAATTGTTCATTGATTTACTGATGGCAAAGATTAGAGGACAAGTTAACTGCACCTCAGCCTATAGAGAATTTGTTGATTGTGAAGAGATCATTTGTACTTTAGGTTTGTTGTGGTTTCAGCCAAAAACCAGGACAAGGTTAGCTTGGAAAGTATTCTTTCCTGTGACCTAGATGAGCTTCTCTTGTAGTACCTTTTCCTTCATGATAACATCCTTAAGTGGCTGAAAAAAGAATGGCAGCTATAAGGGGCGAAACAGAACTTTTTCTTTATAATTTTAAGTACAAAGCAGTTTGAAATAGAGTCAAAGCAGATTAGATGTTCATAAGCCCCCTGTGCTGTCTTGCATACAATTCAAGGTCATAATGGCTGGTTATCGGTGAACTAAGTGACTGAAAAAAAAGCTAAAGATAGCATTTCCTCCCTGCTGGTGACAGATCCTCCCACCTTCCCTGCTCTTTATTGTTTTTCCACCTCTGAGCCAAAATGGGTGGGTTAGAGTTTCTGGTGGGTTTCTAACAGTGACGCTCCTGCGTTGCCCAGAGGACCTTTTCCCTGCACCGTTCTTGCAGCGCTTCCAGTTCCTGCTGGGTGAGGAAACTGCACCCTAGTTGTGAGTCTTGCGTAACAGGTGTGTTGAATGCTCAAGTTCTCTGCTTTCTTTTGAGATTGCTTGTCCTAGATGTTAATGTGTGCTGGATCTCTTCGTAGCTTCTTCAGCCCTTTGTTCAATTAGATCATTGCATCTCTAATTCTTTCTGTGCTTTCTAAAACTGGGAGCTTTTTGGCTATTGGCGTTGTGAGCGCTGTGCAGATGTGACAGTGCTGTGCCTGAGCTGAGCTGGTACGGCCGGGCTCTGGTTTGTATGCAGCTGCTTGGCCAGAGCACGTTCAGTCAGTCCACTATCGTCCAGGCTTTGCAGTACCTTTTAAGGGCTGGCTGCTGAAATGTCTTTTTATTAGTTTAGGGCGGTCAGCCGTTTTTACAGCAGCTCAGTGGTTTATATTTACTTCTGCATTGGCCTAGAGTAGGTCCAGTATAGTGCAAGGAAGGAAAGATTTGGCAAGACACCCTGATGGTCAGTGAGTAGTTAGTTTGTGTTGTTCAAAGTTAGATAGCAAGAGAAAATGCATTTTGTCTCTTCAACTTCTGCATTGTCAAGCTTTTTCTATCTTAGATGGTGAAGTGCAGTCTTAGACTATAAGAAGGTTTAAATGATGCTTTCATCAGGTCTGCTTTCATCACACTCCTGTCTTTGGTTATTAAGTCCTTGCTCTGCCAACTAGTGTAAACTCTCATGTGTAGGAAGGACCTCTCCAGACAGTTATGGAGGAGGGAGCGCCTTACGCACAAGTTGTTCCAGCAAACCACCAGGAACAAGCTGGAAGCACCATGTATGCAGCCTTGCAGTCGGAGAGTGGTTTGTTCACTTTCTTAGGGACCAAGCTCAAACCAAAGGTGCTTCCAGAAGACAGATGTGGCCAGCCCACTGCCCTACAGCCACCTGGAACTTGAAAGCTGTTCTGATGCCAAAGCATGGTTATGTCCCAGGAGTTTTGGTAGTTCTGAATCAGCTGGGGTTATTGAGGGGTGTCCTGTGCTTTCTTAGCAGCCAGAAAGAAATCTGCTATGTGTTTTTTGTAGCTCTCTGCTCTGTGACTCTTCTGATGTGTCCTTTTCAAATCATCAAATGGTTGTGCCTTTTTCCTTAGCACTGGGTATTCCCAGTTTTTTAGGACTGGTTTTTGGTTTTTTTTTAACAACTATTGTCCAAGACTCTCCTGGAGTGGGTACAGCTTAATTCTAATCACAGTGTAAGTGATTTGCTTCGTGTAAGGAATTGCAATGTAAATGCTGCATAATCATGCATGAAAAATAATCTGTCTGTGGAAAGGCTGTCTTGAAGGTCGTCTTTGTTACCACCCGGATATGTCTGTCTGTAGCCAAGTTTTGCTGCAGTGTTGCCATCAAGTTAATGCTTAAAAGAAGAGCTAACAGAGTTTACTTCATCTTCAGTAAATAGGAGTATCAAGTGTAGTTGCTGCTGATTAGGAATTTTAATTTCTTATAAATTTTCTTAAGATTGATGTGCTACAACTTTATGTATTGAATCTACCAGGATTGTTTATGATTTTGTCTCAAGAACTTCATGTGTTTGCAGAGTATCACTTAGCAACAGCCTATGGCACAATGAAGTTGCATATGACATACGTATTGCCGTGAAACATAAAACAAGGAAACACCTGGAAACAGCAAGTGAATAGAATTCTAAAGCTAAACAAAGCACCTCACTTACTGAAGAATTCTGTGGTTCTGTGGCACACTGTAAAATTCTTTGCTTTTCAAAATTCACTTACATCTTTGACATTCTGATCTAATGATACTCTCTGCTTCCATACATGTTCATGGGATGCCTGCAGATGTTGCAGTGGAACATCTCTTGAGTATTTAAAATAGAAACAACTGTTTGATATTAAAGCAACTCACACTTTAATCTGTTAAGTTTTCTTAATTTGTACTTCAACAAATAATAGCTAAAAAGTTCCCTGGAGGTGTCTGAGATCTAAACTGGTATTCCAACTTTACAGCTCTGTGTTAATGCAGTAAGACGCTGCTGTTTCTAATAATAGACATTTATTTTCAGAGAGTGGTGGGATTTTTTACCTTGTTACGGGTTGGGGGGTTTTTTGAGATCAAGAGGAATTCTAAGTTCAAATCTGAATGTCTGTGTATTTCAGGCCATTTATTGTCGTATATTGACACCAATAACTTGCTTGACTTAAAAGACTTAGCTTGCACTGGAAGTGAAAGCAGAATGCAATCAGAAAACATTTTCTTTTTAAAATATTGTCCTCAGGGTCTGATATATGGACAGTAAATACATGGGAAGTGCCCCACATCTGCATTTCACAGGCAACAGTAACTTGACAGGAACACATTTGATATTGTGTTTGTGGATCATATTAGTTCAAGGGATGCTTAGAAAGTGGGGGAAAAGTTCAGTATTAAAAGCCAGTGCTTTATTTTAATTAATCTCTCAGATTCTGGAATGTGGGCTGAAGAAATTCTACCATTTGTTGAGCTTTTCAAGAAGAAACTGAAGTGCAATATTTGCATTTACCTGAATTTTAAGTTTGGGTATGAATCTAAGTTTTAATGGAAAATAAGATATTTTGGTGGAATTCATGGAATAATAGAATCATAGAATTGTCTAGGTTGGAAGGAACCTTTGAGATCATCTACTCCAAGCATCAACCTAACTCTGATAAAAAACAACAACCCATCACTAAACCATGTCACTGAGCACTATGTCAACCTGTCTCTTAAATACGACCAGGGATGGTGCCTCAACCTCTTCCCTGGGCAGCCCATTCCAATGCTTAATAAGCCTTTCAGTGTGAAAAAATTGTCCTGATACCCAGTCTGAACCTCCCCTGGAGCAACCAGAGGCCATTTCTTCTTGTCTTATCACCTGTGACTTGGGAGAAGTGACTGGCCCCCACTTCTCTACACCCTCCTTTCAGGTAGTTGTAGAAAGCAATAAGGTCTCCCTGGAGCCTTCTCTTCTCCAGGCTGAACAACCCCAGCTCACTCAGTGCCTTTCCTCATAAGGCTTACTATCCAGACCCCTCACCAGCTTTGTTGCCCTTTTTTGGATCCGCTTCAGCACCTCAGTGTCTTTTTTTTTGTGGTAAGGGGCCCAAAACTGGACACAGTACTTGAGATGGGGCCTCACCAGTGCCAAGTAGGG
>VZRU01007554.1:50500-66119 GCA_013398155.1 Pedionomus torquatus
TTTTTTTACCCTGAAAGTTTTTCCCCACAATATGAGATGCTTGAAGTATTCAGTGAAAGACTTTGGTTCTGTGGGAACTGGTCAAATTTAGCAGACATTAAATACAGAAGCCAAGTAGCGTGGCAACTTGTAGAACTTCACCCCCTCTAAAGAAAAACAAACAACCAAACCCACCAGCAGCTTATTGCTGCAATTAGGGTGAAGGAGTGAGAGATTGCCCTTTCCAATAGTTGAAGAACTTCTTGCCTCTGCACCTCTTTACGAGCAGGGTTTCAGCAGGGTGTTTGGTGAGTCTGCACCAGGCCGTGAGAAAATCGACAGGAAGGATCTGGAGGCTGTTCTCATTGCATAGTTGAGTTCAGCATTTTAACTTAGCCAGGGCTGATGTGGGTTGTTGCTTAGTTTGGTTTTGCCAGAGGGGACTGGGCCAGTTGTGTAAACAAGACTGGCTTTACAATGCCAATATCGGTGGGGGTTAAAACCCTTTTCTTTGGTCGGGTAGGTCCTGCGGTGGGAGGAGAGGGCTCTGGGCAGGAGCTGTGGGAGCGAGCGTTCCTGCAGCATGGCTGGAAAAGCGGTGCTGCAGAACTAGCCATTACTGGTAGCAACAGCAGCATCTTTTCCATGTGCACTGGTTTATCTGTTGAAGAGTTAATCTGGACCAAAGTCTGTGTTCTCCTCTGCTCATTTTCCTAGGAAGATTCAGGCAGACGCAAGCGTGTGACTGTGCCACAACTACATCTCCCATTGCATTTTAAAGTACCCTGTGCTGTAGACAGAGCAGGCCCAGACATGGTTTTTGAGGACACCACCCGTTTTCTCCAGAACTCTAGATAACTTTCTGATTCTGAAATAGCAGACTAATGTCACGAGCGTGGTATGTCTAACATAAAGAAAGACTGGGAAAGAAAAGTTTTATTACCAAGAAAACAAAGGTCACCCCTCCTGCAGGCACGGAATGAAGAGGAGAAGCTTTACATCGCCTGGTAAAAATATTTCCCTTGCTGTTAGTTCCTAAAGTAAAATCCAACCAAATCAAAGAGCCCAGAATAAGTCCAATAAATTGTTACTCTGCTGCTGTCACCTTTATGTAGTAGGTTGTTAGCTTATGTCTAGCTGTCTTGTGTCAATTTGAGATATAAATAAAAATGATAAAATGTAATTTATTGGATGGGTTGGAAATTAATTGCCATTAGGTCTTAGTTATTTCTCATCATTCCTGCTGGGAACTTTTCCCTAGAAGGAGACAACTTGAAAGGCACCCGTTTTTCATAAACTATTTTTAATACTTAAAAGTTACTTGAAGCACTTATTTGAGACATTTATTTTTGGCAGAGAAGAAAACAGCTGAATTCTCCTGTATATATTCTTAGTCTCTGCTGCAGGGCGAATCTCTTTTTTTTTTTTTTTTTTTTTTTTCCAATTAACAGTGTGTAAACTCTAAGAGTAAACACTGAAAGGCNAGTTCTGTCTCCTGCTCCCACTTGTCTCATGAAGAGTAAGAATTTGGAAGCTTTACCAGGCAAAATGTGCTTTAACCTCCTATTCTGCTCTTCTTGCCTATTTATCCCAAACGTATTGCCACAATCGTGGTTCACGTTAATCAGGAGGAGGTTAGGTCAAGCGTTTGGCAAGTTGCCTTTTATAAGCTGTAGTTTCTTAGCCTGCAAGTGCAGGGTTTGGAGTGTAGGTGTCCCTTTCAGTGACTTGCATCCTGCTGGAGCAGAAGGCAAGAACCACTGGGAGAACTGAATGTCTGGGAAAACTGGTACCTCTGCACGATGGAGGAGGTTTATGGAGGGGTCAGGCTGGCTGGCTTGCTGCAGATTTTATTGTTCCCTGGGGAGATGGCTGGCTAAAGGAAGCAAAATGAAACCCTATCCATGTATGTTTTACGCCTGTTTGTGGTGAGTGTTCCAAGCAGTTAAAATACCTGTTTTTGTTCCCACATTGGAGACTTCAGGTAATTTTTCTGGGCCTTAATTAGCAGTATTGGTCTGAATCTTATCAGGGATTTAGGAGCCTTTGACTCATCAAAGAGGTTTTAAGATCCTCTGAGAAGGTAGGTAGTGTAACACTTCTCCCAGTGGAAATACTGCATAGTTTGAATTTTATTTTTAACCTCTGTTGCTTGGCACACACCTTTGCACAATGAGAATGTGTTTCCCTAGTTAATACACCATATCACCATTTGTCACCCAGTTGCTTTGGTGAAGACATAGGTTTCCTGCATTATGGGCACTGGTCTGTTAGTGACCATGGGCCAAACAGGTGACTAGAAAGGGCTAGAAGAGGAGGAGAGGAAAGCTACAATAATGCATGGGGCTAATGGTCATCTGGGGGTTTTGTGGCTTAAAATTCCTTGTTGCAGGATTGTTGTCCTTTGTTCTGCGGGTGCATGCTCTACCATCGGTGCTCTGTGCAATGCAGCCTGGCAAGCGCTGGGCAACAGGGGCGGGCAACACTTTTTTTTCTGTCCTTGCCCCTGCCTTCAAACATCACTCATTACGCGTAGGTGGCTGCTTACAGAGCCCACCACTGCAGTGGGAACACCACTGGATTGCAGCGCCACAGCTCTACTAGTGCCAACTGCCCTTTCTGCAGGAGAGCGCCTGGTTTTCCATTATACCAGCCTTGATGGTTCCAGCTGCTGCTTTCTCTTTTTATGTTCTCGAGTTTTGTTAGTTTTGCAACACTGGCTCTCTGAGATTTCATGCAAAATCAGCATGTTTTAGGAATGTGCTCTTGCAATTACAGCTGCCTGAGGAGTTTTCTCACATGCTGCACCCTGTTGCAGGTGCAAGTTAATTTTTGCTTTGGGGTGGTTCTGTTTGTCTGTTTTCTTCCTCTACCACTAACAGTGAAGAGTGTAAATAAGATGAATCCAAAATGAACGTATGTAATTTTTTGAAATTTTCTGGATAATCCTGTTTTCCTATCTTCTCGTATAGAGTAGGATCAGCTACATTAAAGGAAATAAAAAAAGGATTGATGTATCTTATATATGTACGTATGTTTTGTTTGTTTTAATCATAGAAACAATTGCTGCTGGACATTACCTTGATAAATTTAATGGTACTTAGCACATTTCAGCTATTCTTCTGCTTTGCTTATGTCTACAGGCAATCAAATGTTTAAAATTGAAATTGCCTTTGTTAGCAACAGGAAAGCCAAAGGTGAACCTACGCACAGCATAGCATTTATTGCCAACGTAGTCTGGAGATGAGTTATCTAGGCCTTGCGCTTTCTGGGGTCATCCTGGGTTGTAGGGTGTGTAAAGAGAAGAAGGGGAAGAGAGATGACGCATCTCAGTGAGAAAGGGTGACAAGACTTGAAATTTTATTGCGAGTTACTCATTGCGGTAATAAATATGACAGGGCATCCTTTCCATGACCTGCCTTCATCTCTTACAGCATCTTTATCAGATGCAGATGCCCACGATGTTGAAACACCTGACTCGGGATGTACTGTGGAAGTGCATGTCCCACAGTCTTTACTGCCCTGCTACTGGGGAGCCAAGGCTGCCTCTGAAAACTCGTTTCAGGCAGTAAATAAAATCACTTACGTTTGCATAGGGCGTTTCCTAACTGCACTGGTAGCCTGTTTGGTGTCAAAGTGCACATGCTGTAGAGAGTATGAACTTGCTGAATATTAAAAACCGTCACTTCTGCGAGTTTCTGTGCTGAAGGGAGAGGCTCTTGTCCTTTTGTGAAATGAACCGGACTTTTGAAAATCCTCCTTGCTGGTGGTTGGTACGAAGAAGTGTCCGGAAGCCCAGCATACATTGCAGCATATAGCACTTACCAAAATAGATTTGTGTAGGTATATTGCTTTGTAAATAGCTATAGGTCACAGCTAATAAACAAGTGGTTACTCAGCCCTCTATTGCTACAGGGTAGTTAATGGGCTGAAATATAACTACCATAGGTCATTTTGTATTATTAGTGTACTCGGATGATTACTACCTACTGCATTGTGAATGCCACAGAGCTGAGCTGTGTAAGGACTTGTTAAAGCTCGGGGCAGATTTGTTTGGAGTGCTCTAGTTAAAGCTTGAATGACACATGTCTGTAGGAAGCAATATATTAATATCCTAGAATGCTAACCCTGCAACCCTGCCTCAGTTAAGGACATGGCGAATGTCTGCAATCTCTACAGAGTGGATTAAGTCAGTCATTTTCAAATGCAGGAGGTAATTTTTCCTGGTCGTAGCTTCCCATCTGGAAGACTGGCACAGACTGGGGTTGGGCAGCCTGTGGTGGCAGAGCTGCTGTTGCCTTAGTGAAGGGGACGGGCTTGATTCCGCCCCACAGTGGCTGGTGTCAAGTGGGAGCTAAGCTGCTGCAGCAACGGAAGGACCCAGATATAGAAAGACCTGAGCTTTTCTGGTTGGTTAAGTTGGGGAGGGAGGATCTGTAGATTAGAAATGTCTGTGCTCGGTTTCCCTGAGTGCAGGATTCTTTCCTATGTTTTGTCTGTTGTTTGGTGTAAATTTTTTCAAAAAGGTCCAACCAATCAAGCTTTCACCAATTCCTGTGGGAGGTTGCTCCGTGGCCTGACGTGTTTATCTGTCAGGCAGTCTTCTGGAAATCAGCCCATACCTTTCCTTTCTATCAGATCAATCCTAGTTAACCCATTTTGTATACTGCTCATCTTAAGCATTAGCTCTCTTTTAGGGCTGGCACCTTTTAGAATGCTGATGCTCTTTTACCATACTGCCCATTCACCTTGGGTGAAAGTAGGGTTGCTCCTCAGCTACCTGACTTCAGCGTTGTTGATGAGCTGCAAATCCACAGACTTGATTTTAGACTAACTCGTTGGCTTGGTTTAAGCTAAGAGTTTCAAACCAACCACCTAGGTGATTTAGGTACCTAAATAAATTTAGCAGTGACCTGTGAACCTGAATCGTTATGCTGCCTTGGATATTTTATCTATGTTTAGCTTTCTTGGTGGAAATTGAGCCCTTTTGCCTATTTTTTGTTGCTGGTCACCATGTTCCTTCCAGCTTTGTAGTGCTTTTTTTCCTGGCAGCCTTGAAAGGTGCAGGAAAGAAATTGTTTCCATTCCGTGTCGTTAGCAGGGATATTGTATATTGTCTTAATGCTGTTTTAGAAAGGGCTATAATTTACTTTATCTAAAGCTTAGTATCATACCATAGAAGCTTGTTCCCCTTTTTCTCCCTTCCCTCCCATTTGCACTTGAGAAGTCTCTCCCAGTTTAGCTCCCCCACCCTGCAGCAGAAAAGCTTCCTGTATTGCTGGTCTGGTCCTTTTTGCATGTTTGATTATATTACCACAAAGGTGTATTTCTGAGGCATCTACGCTTCTGCTTTCACCTAGTGTATTCTTACTGAGGCAGCCACATGGTGAGTGAACTCAGTTGGGGAGTGCAATGGTGTTTCTTAACTTACAGAGCACATAGCGTTGTGAAGGGTTTTAGATTTTGATTCCAGTCTTACACTGTTCTCCAAAAGGTTGATTTTGCTGTGGAGCAGGTTTACAGGTAGTATTCAAACAATTTTAAAGGAGGTATTATTAATAAATAGGTAAGTACCATTTGCTGTCTTTCCACTTCTTTCCCCTGCTATATTACGAAATGCTGAAGATGTTTTCTGCCACTCAGAAGTTCCTATTGTATGGTGTATAATCATCCTGTGCACTCTGGGGGAGTGTTTCAAAGGGTTCCCAATTCTTAGGAAAATACTCTGTTTTCACAAAATACGTTTTTGGGCATTTCCAGTGTTTTGGGATCTGCCTTCTGGGGGTTCCTTAGAGAATTTTAGGCCAATTCAGATGAAGCCTTTTGCATGTCAATTCATTTTCACTCTCAAATGTATTTGGCAAAACTACGTTGTCAGTTTTTTGCATCCTTAATTTTCCTGCTTCTCATAAAGAACATTTAGTCCTTTCTGAAAAGGTTTTCAAAGGGCATTCATCTAACTTGTCATCTTTTATTCTTATGTATTGCATTGCTCCTGGGAGTAATCCTCCAGCTGTAGCATGGTGTTATTTTATCCCCCGGAGTGGCATCCCCAGCTGCTGCTTGCCTCTGGCAAAGAAGACAAATGGTTATTGTCTTCTGGAGCCACGCCAGGTCCTCTATGTCTCTGCTTGGTCAGTATTGTTGTGTTTTATTTAGGATCTAGCAGTGTTTGAATAACACTGGTTTATTTTGAGGCTTTCCTTCTCCATCTTCTTCCCCCCTGTTGATTTTTGTTGTTGTTGTTTAGAGACCTGACTTACTAAAGAGAAACAGCTCAGCCTGGTGGGCTCTTCAGCAACCTAATACGCTTTGGGCTGTTTTCCCTTTCTTATGTTCGAGGAGAATGCTTAGGCTTTCATACAAATTTCTGAGGTGATTTTTGTCTTTAGTTTAACTATCTTGTTCAAAAGAGAAATTTCAGAAGAGCAAATTGCTGCACTCAAGTTTTGCTTAGGAGAGGGTGAATAAGCAACTCAGCCAGACTTTTAAAATACGCCTTTCAGTGTTTGTTTCAGAGCAAACACACCCTCATCAAAGTCAAATGACTTATGTATTTTTTACTTTGGTCCACCCTTAACCCACGTCTGCGACACTCACTGCTTTTGACAAGGCTTCAGCTGTGGTCCTTCTGTTACTGCTCTGAACAGCAGCCAACTTCACAGGAGTAAATGCATGTGTGACCCCCATCCCTATGCCTGTGTGCCCCCCTGCTGCCAGAATAGACGTCAACCATGTGGGCAAAGGCTTTGCACAAGTGGCTCGCTCTCACAGCTCCTGTCTTCTCTTTAGCTGGGCCTCCTTTAGCAGTCATAACCACGTCTAGTGACATCACCTAGATTAGGGTGTGATTAGCAAATGGTCTGCTCATTTTCTTAGGAAATGGGGAAAGTCTCTTAGTCATAAATTAGGGAAATTGTTTCTGTGCCAGTGTTGGAAAGGGCATATTCAGTCATTGTATTCTTAATATTTCTTGAAGGATGGGAAAAGCTTTGAACAGCTTAAATAACTGGAGGGAAAAGAAAAGAAAGGAATAGGGGGGAAAAATGGAAAGACAAAACTCAAGATGAATCAATAATGAAATTACTTTCCTTCTTTTAAATTGCACAGCTAAAAATGTCACATTAGCATATTTATGGCAATTGCATTTACAAGTTTTCTGTCTCCATATCTTTCTATCTTAGAAGACTTTCTGCTTATGGTTGTGTAGAGATGGGAAGCAGACTTTCAAAAAGAGTTTTGACATTTACCCAAACAACAGAAGTACCTGGCCTGTGCCAGCCAGATGTTTTAATACATACTTTTCGCATCTAATTTTAACTCTATGATGTGATTTTAAATCTATGTTTAGTAGCAGCTTGAGCTCCAATGTGGAAGATGCTCTGTAGCGGTGGGTTGACCTAAGCCAGCAACTAAGTCCCCAGTCAGCCTGCTCTCTCAGGTGGGCTCAGCTCTCCTGGCCGTGTCCCCTCCCAGCCCTTTGCCCACACCGGCCACCCACTGCAGGGGCAGCCTGGGTGCTGTGCAAGTGCTGTTCGGCAATACCTATAACATGAATATGTTATCAACACTGGTTTTGTCACCGTCTTAAAACATACTGCCATACAGGATGCTATGGAGAAAATTAACTCCCCACCAAACCCAGTACAACCAATCGCTCTCCCAAACAATCTGCTTTTTCAGAGATAAGTTCCCACTGGTTTGATGAAGAAGAAATATTTGGTAGCTGCACTTAAAGAAGTGGAGCTTTGTTGCAAGGAAGCAGCTCTAAAGCCTTCAGCACCCTTGGGGAACTGGTCAAAGTATGGGGACTGCAGGATGGAGTTCTCTTTGAGAACTTCCACTGCAAGAGCTTCCACTTCAGAGTTATCTAGTCCCATGGCTTGTTTCTCGCAGGGGAAAACAATCAAGTTGTCTAGAAGTGAAACAGGATATTGGGTAGACCATTTGGGTATTACAGATAGAGAATAACGGGTGTTGTAAGGTGTCTTTGCACTTCTAATCGGCTGTGGGACAGTGAGTTAACTTACACTGTTGCCACACAGTTGGGAAGTAGCAACAGACTTTGCTCTTAACTTGTTAGAAACTTGGAGTAAACAAGTTGTGCTAAATGCCACTGTAACAACCTGCAGGATCCTTGAGTTTGGCTGATGGTCCAGAAACCTGAAAGTCTCAGTTGAGGCATAATAAAAGTGCCCGGGGCAACCTCAGTTCTTGTGAGGCTCACAGCTGCTGTAGCTTTCTCAGCATCTCTCTGATGTCCTGATCCACCATTCAGACACCAAGTAAAATAGGCTAATGATTAAAAAAAACATCATGGAAGAAGTAACGTGGAAGGGCCTAAATGGCCTCCCTGATGATGAACTTCCACATGTGAGAACACAGCAGGCAGTGCACCTTAAAGAAAGCCAGTCTACTGAAACTAATTAAGGTAATGGTGGTAGTAATGGGACAGAAGACAAACCTTTTCAAGGTGAGTGTGATGCCTTGGAGTATAGTTTATTGTGTTTTAGTTAAAACATTAGAACTCAACCAGTTATATTCCTAGTAATTTTTCCTCTGAAAGTCTGCTGTGTAGAATAAAAATCCTTGAAGGTGTGTGCTGAAGGGCACTCCCGCCATCTGCACCCAGTAGGTCACTGTAGGTCAGTAGGAAGCCGGTATGGAGGACACCTCCATTGTTTTTCAGTCTTGTGTGTTTTTCTGAAGTCCTGGCTTCGAGTTGAGTGCTTCAGGACATGGATGTAGATCCTGTAGTGCTTCCTGTTTGTGAACAGTTCCATTTTCACTGCGGTGTGGGTCTTGTACACGTTAGACCCTGTGTAGGGCTGCAGTTGCGTACAAGGCACCGGGAGGGCTTACCTCTGGTTTTGCATGTCGGTCTCTGCCTTTTCCCACACCACCTCACCCACACCCTGACTTTCTCTTCTATGCAAATAGAAAGAAATAGGGAGAAATAATGGTAAGTTGTTGTTTATTAGCACAGCTGGGGGAAAAAAAAATCCTATATTAATGCAACAAATGGCTGAAGTTTCCTGACACAAGCGGCTTTCTGATTCAGAGTTCTCCAACGTTCCCTGTTCCAGCTCAGACAAGTCGATTATTTCCTCCCACCAGCAGATGTAGACAGGAACAATTGGAGCTGTGATAACATTATCTTTAATAGGGGCCAGCTGGGTCACACACCTCGGTCTTTCCTGTCTGTAAACAGCAGTGAGGGATGGCCCTGCGGGCTGCCAGCAGGGAGCTGTGGCCACATGAACCGGCTGAAGAGGAGGGAGATGCCAGTTCAGCAGTAATCCTCAGCTGCCAAGGGGGGGTGGAGGGAAATAAAGAGGGCTTGTGGAGAGATGTAAAGGAGCAGAGAGGGAAGTCATGCTTGGAAAACTTGAAAGACTGTTTTTAATTTCTCCGGTAAGGTAAGGATCAGCTCTGGATCCACTGCCTTCTGGTGCGAGGCCCTGGCACGATGTGGCTGAGCTCACGCTGCAACACAGCTTAGAGGAAGCAGCCTTTGGAAATTGCCTTCCCAGCTCCTGCTGGGAAGCGGTTAGCTTTTTCACACTGCTGCGATGTGCAGGGTAAACTTCATCTGCAGGAACTCTTTTTGCCAGTCGTCTGAGGTTCTAAGTCATTTTTTCTGTGCTAGGGGTTTGAGCAGGTGCAGTAAGTCAAGGGATGCAAAGAGAGCAAATTCTGCTCCTTTTTTTAGCATGGTGCATTAAAATTCTCATTAAATAGAAGTTTTCTCTGAAGTTTTTTGAAGCTGATTCTTGTGTGACTGTTGCCATAAATTTAAATGGGAGGTCTATCCACATCGTTTGTGGAAAAGATAGTTTAGGAAAAAATTCTTTACCGTGAGGATGGTGAGGCACTGGAACAGGTTGCCCAGAGAAGTTGTGGATGCCCCATCCCTGGAGGTGTTTAAGGCCAGGCTTGATAGGGCTTTGAGCGACCTGCACTGGTGGGAGGTGTCCCTGCCCATGGCAGGGAGGTTGGAACTTGATGATCTTCAAGGTCCCTTCCAACTGTAACCATTCTATGATTCTATGATCGTTTGCTTTCAATAAGGAAGGGTTTTTTATTTGGGAATCAGGATTTGTCCTGAAAGTTTCAAATGTACTTGTCATTAAACAGGCTTTTTTTAAAAATTTATTTATTTTAATTGTATGTGGAAACTGTTGGTTGTAAAAGCTGTGCCAGCAATGATGTGTGGTTTCAGTTTTTTCTGCTCAGATAACTCAGGTGGCAGCTTATGGTGAGGTGCTCGGTTCCTGGGTGTGGGACAGGCATGGGAAAGAGTTAACATTTGTGTCATAGCTCAAAGTGCTTGTGTTGGAGAGTACTTCTAACTATGAAGTGATGTCAGTTAAACTGCATTGTAATGGTTTCGAGCCCCCTTCCCTTCCTACAGTGTATGCGGTGAAATACTGCAGTGGTGAGAACCGACTAAGGGGAAATGCATAGAAGCTCGACATAAGTTCTCAGTTTCAGAAAATGGCTTAGAGTGACCACGTGGAGGTTTCTTCTGTGCCATATCCTAAATGAAAGTTAACTAGTTCAGAAGGGAAGGAGAGGAAGAAAACGCCTATGTATATCTTCTCCAACAAGGGCTGTTAAGAGTGCAAAAGAGTGGAGAAGGAAAGAAAGTGAGAGTAAACAGAGCATCATCTGTGCTGATAGACAAGAAGCAGCGGAGGACGGTAGGAAGTTGTTAGCGTGTCTCGGCGGGCAGCTGAGTGATGGTCAAGACAATTGCCTTGATATCCAGACCTCAGGGAGAGAGTGCGTGCAAATGTGCTTTGAAAACTGGGTTATCACAAGGCCTTCTAGGAGTTCATCTGGTTTTCTCTGTCATGAGGTTATAAGCTACACAAACAGGCTTTTCACGCTGTAGCTGTGTTCTTATATTTTAACTGTTTTATCTTCTTCCTGTCTTTGTTAAAATTAGTATGAATACCAAGGATGGGATTTGGTGTCTATCTACAACCAAGGATTTATAGACTCCATTTTCTGAGGATGTTTTACCTGTTGCTGTGAATGCTTGAGATTCCCGTAAACAGAGTTGAGTGAGGAATAAGAACTACAATTTTAGCTGTTCTTTTTCTAGCTCATTTAATTACTGCTGCATTAACCATCTTCCCTGAATTGGAAGTCATTTTCCTGTTCACTTGAGCCTTTCAAACAGTGAAAGGGAAAAGAAAATTAATAGTGGGGGGCCGGTAATGTCATTTTAAAGCCTCAACAATCAGATGGTAGGCTTGGGAGATAGCACCTGAAACTATTATTAAACAATTAAAATGAAGTTCCGACCAAATTTCATGTCACAGATAATCCTTTAAGTCAGCACAGCCGTCTTAGCAAGACAAGGTACCTGCAGGATCCTTGCAGAAGTCCAGCAAGGCCTGGGTGCCTTGCCAAGGAAGGAGCTACTGCTTCCTTCTCCATCTGGTGAGGAAGACTTGTCAGTCAAGGTGGGTGAGGGAAGAGCCCAGAATTAGGGAGTATGCCAGAACTGATTTACAACTTGATGACAAAGTGCTTCTTTGCCCACTTTTTTCCTGAGGGATGTTTCTGATGGTCTTTTTTAAATCTTGCTTGTGTGACACTCAGCGCTCTGTTTGCGATGGAAGTGAAATGTGAGTTTGTATAATTTGAAACCTGAGATTTTTCAACTCAAGTGTTATTATTACATCCCCTAGGCTTTTTATTCCTAAAAGAATATATAGGGAACTCCCGGACTATATGTATTCCTGAGTAGCAGATTTCTCTTCGTACTGTGCACCTTGGAATGCACATGTATAGTATAAAGTAAAGCAATACTTGTGTGTAGCAGAAGTATTTATGACTATGGTAAACTTTTTCTTGCAAGAAAGAGTGTTTAACGCTCAAAGAATCCACACTAGCCCAAGTGCTCCTTTTATTAGATTTTAAGGACCCATGACCATGGGATGTAAATGTGGAAGGGATTTTCTAGGCTCTTGAAACTAGAACTTATAAAGTTTCATTGAATTCTTAAGCATTTATTTTCATTTTGAGTTTGTATTTCTAGATGCAGATGCCCTGAACTGAGAGGAGCTTTTCTGTGGGGGGCTTCAGTGGTGCCTTCTGTACCAGCTTGACTTCTACAAACCTTACCCAGAATACCTTAATGTGGTGAAACTGAGTTTATCTTTGTCATGGTCACGCCTCAGCTACCATACTAGCCTGCTTCTCTGGCCATTGGGCAGATTTTTTTGCATCATGAGTCCAGCTACGTGTAGCCTTTTCATTTTTTTTAGTCACATTGTCCTATTCTTGATTCTTCCTTCTGCATGATACTTCTGTCTGGGTGGTGGTGTCTGTTACACTTCTGCGTAATTATTAAGGTCTATCAGTAGTGTACTCACTGTACTAAGACCATTAATGAAGATATTTAATAAAATGGTCACAAGACTAGTGTCTGAGGGATGGCAGTAGAGCAACCTCTCTGGTTTTCCACTGCTATTTTCAGCATGCAAGACATTGTCATCTCTTTTATTTAGCTCTTCATTCACCTTCCCATTCTTTTACTTTTGTCTTTCTCCAATTTACCAGACTGCATGATTTACTGAAGTCTGAGAAGATAGTTTTGTTGCATTTTCTTTGTCTAGAGAAACAGCAGTCATACAGCCAGTTAGATGGGTTGGATCCATCTTTTGTAGATCTGGAGATCTGGTTATTTTTCAGTATCTTCAAATGTGCTGAAGTGCTTGCATGGTACTAAGTCAGATGAACAATCAAGAGCTGTCATTTTTGCATTCCTCCCACTCTTTTCCTAATATAGTTACTTTGGATTTTTTGATCCTTGGGAAGCACTTCATAATAGAGACAGTTATTCAAAACCCTTGTATCACCATCCTGTGATTTCCTATGCCATGTTTTGGTTAATTGGATTTTGTTTTCTAGAGGGTTTTTTGGCTTGCCTTTTTTTTTTTTTTTTTTTTNTTTTTTAATATCCAATTATGGGATGGAGGCAGCTTCTCCTCACCTTGACACATAAGCTCTTCAGGGTCATCTGACATCTGTGCCACTCCACTAGGCTTCCTCTGGTCAGGCCTATTTCAGGCACAGTTCCTCATATCCTAGAATATGAACATAAAGCAGGCTAAATTAATTTAAAACACCAAGGTATGTATTTATTCATTTCTCTCTGGTTGCAAAGAGAAGCCTGAAATTACAGTGTAGTTATCAGCTCCTTAAAATAAGATTAAGTGAATCTCACTACCTGAGTTCTGGCTTTGACTGCTGGTACCTGTTGGTATATCTGTACCCATCTTTGTGTACCACCTTGCTTTGCTCCCACAGTCAGTATCTTTATCCTTGCTGAAAACTGAGGCCAAATATTTGTGCAAAGTTTGGGGCCATTCCTGTATTATCTTTAATGTTAAACCTTCACTTGCTGTATGGAGATCTTAGTTTTTCTTGTTTTTTTCATGTGTTCCTGAAATAGATCTCACTATTTGGCATGCCTACAAGAAATGCCAAGCGTCCTTTATGTTCAAATCCTTGAGCTTTTTGCAGCTCAGCAGTCTTTACTTATTACTTCCTTTAATGTATCAATTTGTCATCCTGAGATCATCAAAGTATGTTTCAACTGTACAACATTTCAACTTGTAATTTAAACTAACACACTTGATGTAGTATTGTTTGTACTACTGAATTTCATCTTAGTTTTCCTGCTTCAGAATAGCTGGAGTGCAACCTCAGTTTGTTCTCCTGAGTTTAAGAAGCTAATCTCCCCTAATGATACAATTCCTCTTGTTTTCACGCTCATTAATATTTGGCTACATCTGAGTAATACTGCACGATTGTCAGACTTTCTCAGCACAGCAATAGCAGCAAGACTTTTTTTCACTCTCATTTAAAAGGAATTTTACGTAAAACGTTCCCCCCTTTCCCCGTGGCTCTCTGTATGTGCTAGGCAAGTGCTGTGTTGGAAGACGGTTCACCTGGGTGGGAAAAGATGTCTGATGCATTGGTGGGCCATGGAGCATATGAAAGGACTTTGTCAGATGTGGTAGAAAAATCAAAAGCAAAGATACCTTGCAGTTGCTGAGAAACAACTGTTGGCCGTTAACTATCGCGATTGCCTTCTCTATGCCAGGGTGTTTGCCAGAGCAATGAGGCTTTTCTGGGGAATGTTTCTTACGTATCCTCTTTTCTACTTATCCCACCCTGAAAGGGAGGGAGGTTGCACAGTGCATGTTTACAGTGCTCCAAAAGAAACTGTCAGAAGAACGTGTTTCCGTCATCTTAACTTTCCTTGAATCCAGTAATTATATATAAATCAAGCATTTGCAATACTGTTAGATCTTGATTATTTTGAATGTTATAAGTAAGTACTGAAGTCTTCTGAGAAGTGAAGTGTACCCGACATGTCCCTCCTCCCTTTGCTTAGCTGGGCTGTACTGGCTGTGGTGCTGCACTATTTCTGTATTCTGAAATAGTTGGAGTGTTCTCCATGTATGGCTTCTCCATTCCACTCCTCCTTTAATGCTTGCTCTCCTACAGGATTGATTGATCTGTCAGTTCAATAGCTGGGCTAGAGCTGACCCGATTCACTCAAAGAAACATTAAAAATCTTCCTCCTGAAAGTCTTTCTAGTCTGTCTGGATACAATCTGTCCATTCCAAGGCAGACCTTGAACTTCAAGTTCAAGAAGTGAGCTAGAAATTTTGTGAACCGCTTCATAGTTTTCCCATACCTTCCAGTACCATGGTTGCCTGTATGACCTTTTAATCTGGTGTATGGGAACACTTTTTGACAGTTCCTGAAAGCAAAGCAAGGCAGTCTCAGCAGCGGGTTATGCCAATTGCGAATTCTCTTTAGAATCTTGTTTTTCTGTAACCTGCTTTCCTTCTTTGGAGCACTAATCCTCCTGTGTCACACATTTTCTGTTACACTTTTCTTCTCTGCTAATCTCTGGATTTGTTCTGCTCCCTTTCCTAATCCATGGGAGCATTGATGACCTCAGGAGACGCCCTTGGCAAGAGATCTTTTTGGCTTCAAGTAACATTGATTTTTCCTCCTGCAGTGCTGAAAATCGGCAATTGTTCAGGGAGTTCGTTTCTGAACAAGGCTGAACCTCCAAACCACTTGCCTGTCAAAACCTGCTCGCTGCAGTCCAGCCCCAATGGGACATGAGCTCTCAGGTTAACATCCTGCTCAGAAACGACTGTTCCCACATCTTTGCAAGTTCTGCAAAGAACTTTCTGCGGCTGCCAAAGTATTGTACAGGAGAGAAGGAGATAAGCCAAGCTGAGTTACAGATTAATTTCTAGATTTTTAATTTTTTTTTTTTTTTTTTTTTTTTTTTTTTTTTTTTGGGTTGGGGGTGTGGTCGGTTTATTTATTTNAAAGGGAGTGGGCTTTGGGAGAGGTTTGAGTGGCTGGGGAGCAGTGACTTGTCCCAGTGTTGTTCTGCACAGTGAGTAGGAGTCACAAGTCACAGTCTGCCACTGACACTGCACAGGCGACAGCGATGCTGACTCACTGTTTGCTTCTGTGGGAGGGTGCAGGGGTGGCTGTGGGGAGGCCACACTCGCCAGGGTCCTGGGGGGACTGCATAACAAGCCTTGAATGTGCAAAGGCCGGTTAGTTTGTGTAGTAGCTGGGGAAG
>VZRU01007556.1:484-14303 GCA_013398155.1 Pedionomus torquatus
TCCTAGTTGTGCTATTTCTATTGCTATTCCGTCCTATCTAAATTATTCAGCGTTCCTTCAAACGTGTTGGTCTTAGGAGGTACCACTTAAAACTTTTCAATTAAATTATTACTAATCTCTCGTGATTGACTTATCGTTTAAGTTTACTTGTAAAACCGTGTAGAGGAGCCCGAGCCGCGATCTGTAGGGCATGAACTTGCTTTGAGTGCTGTTTCGTCGAACTTTTCTGCACTTCAGCCAGAAAACATCCTGGAAGTAGCTGATGCTTTAAGGCCTAGTAATACTTAGGACGTTTCATAGAAATACCTGCCTGCTTCTAAAGTAGACAACTAGAAGGGGTCTTAAGCCAAAACCCCAGGTCATTGGTCAGAATGAAGGGATTTTGATGTATTTTCATTTGTTTTTCAGAAAAAGAGCAACAGGAAGCAATTGAACACATTGATGAAGTACAGAATGAAATAGACAGGTAAAGAAACTTGAAATGTTTTAGCAGAAATTAAAATGTAACTTTCAAAAAATATTTACTGAAGTAAGCACTTGGTAGTAGTTCTCGCTCTCCTCAAGCTCCACCAAGGTATACTTGTGTTCTGACTTGATTAGATGTGAGAAGTATTTGTGTTTTGATAAAAAAACCCTGGAGTTGTACCCTAGTTTCTTGTTTAATTGTGTAAAATTTAAAAAGGTAGAACTGGAGTTTAAAATTTTAAATTAATTGTGGTGGTTTGATAATAGACATTTTTTTTTGTTTTATCAAGTTAACATGTTTGCTGTTCTGTGAATGTATTTTCCTGTTTGTAATCAGAACCAGAAACTTGGCAGAAAACTTAGCTTTTATTGTATATTTTTTTGTTGTTATATATTTGTGCATTTGTAGAATAATACATAGAGAGAGCGTTGCTGAAATATTAGTTTCATATGCCAAAGCTCTGTGGGCTCTGTCAGTATTTGCCTGGATCTTTCCGCTGTCCTACAGAGCCTGTAGGTGACTGGAGGCTCTGGCCAGTGAAGATGTTGCAGTGTCAGGGCTCTGCCTGTTTATGAAACCAATTAAACGTGATGTCTTTAGACTTTACTTGCGTGGGGTGAAAAATTGCTTTGCTGTAGCTTGTTTGCTGACTCAAAAGTTACAAAGAGCAGGTGATAGCGTGTTACCTGTCTTCAGGTCTTTTTGCAAACAAAATGTTTAAGAAGCAAAAATGCTATTTTGCTTTGTATAAATAAGGGCCCGTCCATCATGTAATGCTGCAGAATGTACACTGTGTTACGGTTTCGTTTGTTTCATTAAGATTGGTGTGATTGCTTCTGGTAGGGTGTTTGTTTCTTAATAGTGGCTACAGGTTTGGGCCTCAGTTTTTTTGTTAGTTCATTTGTTGAACGTGGCAGCTAAAAACTGAATGGGTGTGATGAGACTAGTCTGATTACTGATGATGCGTCTTTGAATTTCAGTTCTCTCTCCTGTGGTTAACGTGGCTCTTTCTGTTACAGACTGAATGAACAAGCCAGTGAGGAAATTTTGAAAGTAGAACAGAAATACAACAAACTCCGCCAACCATTCTTCCAGAAGAGGTCAGAATTGATCGCCAAAATCCCAAACTTCTGGGTAACAACATTTGTCAACCACCCACAAGGTATAGCCTTAATAGCCTTTTTTTTTTCCTTTCCTGTAAATTCAGCATTTGTTTGCTTGTGTGCTTTGCAGCTCTGAGGGTTTTTCTAGAGTTTTGGTTGGGCTTATGTTTAAATACAAGTCTACTTCATATGCAAACACTTAAGCTTTGTCTTAGAGTGAGCTTTTTACTTTCTTGCACTTGTTGACCAAAAGAAATCTGTGTCTAAAATTCACTAAAATCCTGTGGTGGTTTTATTTCTGCATTTTAAACAACAAGTTTCCCACTTTGTTCAGTTAATTGGGCCCTTTAAGGTGGTGGTGGGGAAGGATTCAGTTTGGTTTTGGTTTTCTTTTTTAATCAGAGGTGAGCTCCTTAGGACTCTTGACAACAAAGTGTTTCTATAACGCAAGTTTGTAGAGTGCTTAGATTGGACAAACTAAGTGTGTGAAAATCCACTTCAGTGGGAAGGGTAGATGTATACGGACAGCTAAAGTGTTGGCTTAGACAGATGCGTTGCTTTTCAGATCTTTCTTGCTAACAATTTCCTGTATTTCACCTGCACAATACGTATTGGATAGTTTTGTTAATGTGGGATTCCCGATTTTTGTCTTAGTATCTGCACTGCTGGGAGAAGAAGATGAGGAAGCACTGCATTATTTGACCAGAGTTGAGGTGACAGAATTTGAAGACATCAAATCAGGTTACAGAATAGATTTTGTAAGTACTTTAAATAATTCCTTCACTTGTTGTCTTTTTTTTTCTAATTGCATATTGAGTTGTAATTTGTAACTTAATCTCTTCAATTATCCATTCAGTACTAGGTTTGACTTGGCATGTGTGTTTATGTTACGTGGGTTCTAACTTTTTGTTTTCAACTCTGCAGTATTTTGATGAGAATCCATACTTTGAAAATAAAGTTCTCTCCAAAGAGTTTCACCTCAATGAAAGTGGAGACCCATCTTCAAAATCAACTGAGATCAAATGGAAATCTGGGAAGGTACGTACATGTGCATCTGGGAAAGATGAGTGCTGCTTTCTGTGATACCCTCACTTTATGTTCCATTTACTACTGTTTTTTTTTCTTCTGTTTGAAATTGCTTTGTCCTCCCTCTTCCTCTCTCAACCCTCTTGCCACATGGCAACTCCCTGTCCATCTTGCAGGGGTTGGAATAACCCATTTATATGGAGATATGTAGTGAATTCTTTTGCCCAATTGAGCACCACCATGAAAACGGTGAAAGTACAAGTATGACCAGATGGAGAGATTAACAAGTGCATTGGCTTGTCTGTCTTTGGTGTGGATCTAGACTGTGTTTTGTTGATTTCTTAAAATAATTATTGCATAAGGAATCCCGAGGACAGCAGGGCTTGGGGGATCAGATAGAAGGGAGTTGGAGGTGCTTTGGGTTTTTTTTTTCTCCCTATTTCCCCAACTTCATTTCCAGCCCTTACATCTTTGTAGAAGTGCTCACAACAATGTGAGCATCTCTTTCATCCAAACACTACTGAAACATAATTAATTTGCTGTAGTGGCTGTAAAAGTTAGGAGCAGTTTCATGTTATCCTGAAGATTTTGAAATGAGTATTTAAAAGCAGGATTTAGGGTTTGCAGTTAAGTCTGTGCCTGTTGCATCATCCTGGGGTTGAGAAGAAAACTTGACTTTTTTTATTGAGAACTAGAACTTTTCCTCCTGTACAAGAAGTTATGGCCCAGTACAAACTAGCTGAATGCGATCTTTACAACACCACAAAATCACTGTGAATTCTGGTGGTGTTCTTCATTAAACAGTGTATATAGGTTGTGATTCTATCAAGAAAGCAAATACTAGAAGTCTGGAATTACCATAGAATCAGAGAAAGAATGCATTTAAATAGCAAGATAGCAATCTTTTCAGACTTAGCAAACAGATGGTTGCAAACGTTTTAAACGGCTGGGGTAAGAGGGTTTATAGAGGACTCATGTATGTTCTTGTTCTCCATATGTTTTAGGAGTTTGTAGGTGGTTTTTCACTTTACAACAAAGAATGGCCTGAAGACATCTGAAAGTGGGAAGTAAGGCTAGGCAGTTCTTCATCTCAAGTTAAAGACAGAGCTTAGAGGTGTTTCTTAAGTTGTGTGTATGTACCAGTCATAGCATTTAACTACAATTACAGCTATTTTCAGAGTAGCGTTTAGGAGTTGAGAGATCACTTGTCATACTTGTGCTTTCCTGTGACAGGGAAGCATAAATCAAATGCAAGATCCCATGAATTTTCAGTGTTTTGGTGGAGGGCATTAAAAGAAACAGGCAATTTTACTGTTTTCTTCTGTTCATGAGAAATGGAAGTGACTGAGTGGTACCTTGTTCTGTGAGTCATTTGGGTTCCAAACGTTTCTTAGAGACTTCCATCTGAAAGAGGGAGTAATAAGGGACTTCTTGTGGTTGTTTAGACAAGTATGTTTCTAAATGGTGCTTATGAAAAAAAAAAAAAAAGCCATCTAAAGACCGCTCATTTGGGGAACTCAACTTTCTTTTCAGGATCTGACAAAACGTTCAAGCCAGACACAGAACAAAGCCAGTAGGAAGAGGCAGCATGAAGAACCAGAAAGTTTCTTTACTTGGTTCACTGACCACTCCGATGCAGGGGCTGATGAACTAGGAGAAGTCATCAAAGATGACATCTGGCCAAACCCATTACAGTACTACTTGGTAAGCAGAGCACCAAGTTGTTGATTCATACCCATAATGGCACTGTGCACGTGAATTTGATCGCTGTTGCATATGTTGTGTCTTTTTAAGGTTCCTGATATGGACGACGAAGAAGGGGAGGGAGAGGAAGATGATGATGATGATGAAGAGGAAGAAGGATTGGAGGATATTGATGAAGAAGGAGATGAAGATGAGGGGGAGGAAGATGAAGATGACGATGAGGGAGAAGAAGGAGAGGTGAGTAATCTTACCCCTTTCCTCTCTGGTGCATGAGAGTCAAAATAAATTTCGAAGAAGGGTCTTGTAAGAATACTGAGGCATTGTTGCAAAGGTAAAATAGTTCTTTTCTGTGCAATCACTGACAAAGTGTTTGGAGGGGAGAAGCAGAACTGTTCCTACCTTAACTTGTGCGGTGGTTTCAGTGTAGGAATTAAGGACGTTTGTGTATGTGAGAGATGTTGCAAATAAGTTGCTTTAGGAAAATTGTAAGAAGTGCTGTAGAAGAACTAGGATATTTGCATAAAAATTCTCTTTTAATTAGTGAACACTCTAACAAGAGTTTAGTCTCGTTGATACATCCAGTTCTGTTATCCTCCCACCTGTGGGTTTACTTCTGCTTACAGCTAGCTTAGCTAAGAATTGGGAATTACAGATTTTCTTTAGTAGCAAGTGGGATTCCAGGGATGGCATTCAGGGTGTTGGTAACTTAAAGTTTAGAATGTCTTTCTTTTTGGTAATTAGGTGTGATGTGTCTGAATTTCAGCAGTGAAAAAATTACTCGTATTAAGGTAGGGCTGTTGTGGGCACCAGAGTACTGGGCTCTGTTATGTCATCTGGAACTTAGTGTCTGAAAGCATTTTGCTTTTTAATGTTTGAAATGAGGTGGGGGGGAAAGATGATCCCTTCACTTTCTAAATGGTAAAGTTCTGTAAATGTTTGGGGTGATTCTGAGTCACACTAGTTCTTAAAACTTTATGTTTTTTTCAATGGGACATCTGATTATTAACTGATTTTATGTAGATCAGAACTGTCGGCAAGTGTTATTACTCCTTAGTGAAGAGTGAGGTCATCATAGAGAATGCCATGAGTAACACTGTAGGGCCTTAGTCCGCGGGGCGGTGAAACAGTCTGGTTATCGCATATGATAGTTCATGCAATCTGAAGTTTAGTGATTAGATTTTTTTAATTGTTGCTTATCTTTCAACAGGAGGATGAAGGAGAAGATGACTAATTGAACACTGATGGATTCCAAACCCCCTTTTTACCTTTTTAATTTTTCTCCAGTCCCTGGGAGCAAGTTGCTGTCTTTTATTTCTTGTGCTCAGTCGCCTTGTTCTCTTGAGGTCTCTTTTTCTCTCCTCTACGCCATGGTTCACAATTTTATTTTGGGGGAAATACCTTGAGCAGAATACAGTGGAAAAGAATCTCTACCGGTTTCTGTTTCAAGTTCATTTTTATCCCTTTCTCTCTCAAAACAAAAACTGTTTATGGAATCAACACACCATGTTCTGTGGGAAAAAAGAAAACCTTCTGCTCCCTTCACTCTGCTGGAAGCTGAAGAGTGCTAGGCCCCTGTGTAGTAGTGCATAGAATCTAGCTTTTTTCCTTCTTTCTCTGTATATTGGGCTCAGAGATTACACTGTGTCTCTATGTGAATATGGACAGTTAGCATTTACCAACATGTATCTGTCTACTTTCTCTTGTTTAAAAAAAGAAAAAAAAACTAAAAAAAAAAATAAAAATAAAAAATAAATGGGGTTATAGAAGGTCAGCCGGGGTGGGTTTCAGATGTTTGGGTGGGTTAAGTGGGCATTTTGACAACATGGCTTCTTCTCCTTTGGCATGTTTAATTGTGATGTTTAACAAACATCCTTGCAGTTTAAGATGACACTTTTAAAATAAAATCTTATCCTGATGATGACTTTGAGCCCTGCCACTTGATGGGGGAATCAGCAGAACCTGTAGGATCTTATTTGGAATTGACATTCTCTATTGTAATTTTGTTCTTGTTTATTTTTAAATTCTTTTTTTTTTTTTTTTTTTTTTTTTTTTTCTTCGTAGAANGGAGTTTAACACGAGTTCCACCCCAGCTACCACCTTTTTGAAGGCTTAAATTTTTTTTTTTTTTTTTTTTTTTTTGTTTCACTGGAAAGGAAAGAAAGATGCTCAGTTTTAAACGTTAAAGTGTACAAGTTGCTTTGTTACAATAAAACTAAATGTGTACACAAAGGGACTGGTTGGTCTTCACTAAAAGAAACAGTTTTAATATCCCATTTTGAACTTACTTGTAGGTTCTTGGCATTTTTGGGGGCATTTGGTCAGGGTTTATGTCGTGCAGTGCAGCCTTTTGGCTGCGTGGACTGATAATAAGTTCCTTTAGTTTCCACTATTTCAGTACTTAGAGGATGTTTCATTTGATAGTTCTTACTGCACACTCTATTTCTTGAATTACCTGACTCTGTATTCAGGGCTGTAGGGTTCATATACCTTGTGTGAAGACAGATGTTTATATTCATGTTTTGCAAAAAGAAAAATCACTTGCTGCTTAGATTTATTATTTTTTTTAAGTAGTAATGTGCAGTACTGTATCTCCAGTAAATCAATTTGCATTAAAATATCATGCAAGCGGAAAATAAAAAGACCAAGGAGTCTTGTAATAAGATTCGGGTGTTTTCGTNATGTTGCAAATAAGTTGCTTTAGGAAAATTGTAAGAAGTGCTGTAGAAGAACTAGGATATTTGCATAAAAATTCTCTTTTAATTAGTGAACACTCTAACAAGACTTTAGTCTCGTTGATACATCCAGTTCTGTTATCCTCCCACCTGTGGGTTTACTTCTGCTTACAGCTAGCTTAGCTAAGAATTGGGAATTACAGATTTTCTTTAGTAGCAAGTGGGATTCCAGGGATGGCATTCAGGGTGTTGGTAACTTAAAGTTTAGAATGTCTTTCTTTTTGGTAATTAGGTGTGATGTGTCTGAATTTCAGCAGTGAAAAAATTACTCGTATTAAGGTAGGGCTGTTGTGGGCACCAGAGTACTGGGCTCTGTTATGTCATCTGGAACTTAGTGTCTGAAAGCATTTTGCTTTTTAATGTTTGAAATGAGGTGGGGGGGAAAGATGATCCCTTCACTTTCTAAATGGTAAAGTTCTGTAAATGTTTGGGGTGATTCTGAGTCACACTAGTTCTTAAAACTTTATGTTTTTTTCAATGGGACATCTGATTATTAACTGATTTTATGTAGATCAGAACTGTCGGCAAGTGTTATTACTCCTTAGTGAAGAGTGAGGTCATCATAGAGAATGCCATGAGTAACACTGTAGGGCCTTAGTCCGCGGGGCGGTGAAACAGTCTGGTTATCGCATATGATAGTTCATGCAATCTGAAGTTTAGTGATTAGATTTTTTTAATTGTTGCTTATCTTTCAACAGGAGGATGAAGGAGAAGATGACTAATTGAACACTGATGGATTCCAAACCCCCTTTTTACCTTTTTAATTTTTCTCCAGTCCCTGGGAGCAAGTTGCTGTCTTTTATTTCTTGTGCTCAGTCGCCTTGTTCTCTTGAGGTCTCTTTTTCTCTCCTCTACGCCATGGTTCACAATTTTATTTTGGGGGAAATACCTTGAGCAGAATACAGTGGAAAAGAATCTCTACCGGTTTCTGTTTCAAGTTCATTTTTATCCCTTTCTCTCTCAAAACAAAAACTGTTTATGGAATCAACACACCATGTTCTGTGGGAAAAAAGAAAACCTTCTGCTCCCTTCACTCTGCTGGAAGCTGAAGAGTGCTAGGCCCCTGTGTAGTAGTGCATAGAATCTAGCTTTTTTCCTTCTTTCTCTGTATATTGGGCTCAGAGATTACACTGTGTCTCTATGTGAATATGGACAGTTAGCATTTACCAACATGTATCTGTCTACTTTCTCTTGTTTAAAAAAAGAAAAAAAAACTAAAAAAAAAAATAAAAATAAAAAATAAATGGGGTTATAGAAGGTCAGCCGGGGTGGGTTTCAGATGTTTGGGTGGGTTAAGTGGGCATTTTGACAACATGGCTTCTTCTCCTTTGGCATGTTTAATTGTGATGTTTAACAAACATCCTTGCAGTTTAAGNTGTTTCACTGGAAAGGAAAGAAAGATGCTCAGTTTTAAACGTTAAAGTGTACAAGTTGCTTTGTTACAATAAAACTAAATGTGTACACAAAGGGACTGGTTGGTCTTCACTAAAAGAAACAGTTTTAATATCCCATTTTGAACTTACTTGTAGGTTCTTGGCATTTTTGGGGGCATTTGGTCAGGGTTTATGTCATGCAGTGCAGCCTTTTGGCTGCGTGGACTGATAATAAGTTCATTTAGTTTCCACTATTTCAGTACTTAGAGGATGTTTCATTTGATAGTTCTTACTGCACACTCTATTTCTTGAATTACCTGACTCTGTATTCAGGGCTGTAGGGTTCATATACCTTGTGTGAAGACAGATGTTTATATTCATGTTTTGCAAAAAGAAAAATCACTTGCTGCTTAGATTTATTATTTTTTTTAAGTAGTAATGTGCAGTACTGTATCTCCAGTAAATCAATTTGCATTAAAATATCATGCAAGCGGAAAATAAAAAGACCAAGGAGTCTTGTAATAAGATTCGGGTGTTTTCGTAAGTCTTTCCAGTTGAAAATCTTAAATGCAAGCCAATTTGGGGGCTATTTCAAAGAGCAAGTTACTTAGGAAAGCTTGTGTGTAAAAAGTTGCTACTTCACTGCTTTCTTTCCGTGGTAGCAGCATGTATATATGCTTTAGATATACTATTCTCTTTTCATTTTAAGAGGCTGCATTTGAGTAACTTGTAATGATTTCACATGGAGGTTGTTGGTACTGGTATTCCACAAAGTGTAATGAAAGTTGTTTTAACATGCTGTGCTTTTGAAATATTTAAAAAAAATGTTGTATCAGCTAATCTAAAATTCAAACAGCTAATTCTCTTTGGATGTGTAGAAAAGACTGTCTTCTGGGAAGACTTGCTGTTTTATTCTCTGATTCCTTTTCCTCACAGAATGTGCTATAGTCAAATTCAGGGGGTTTTTGATGCTTAAGAATACACTCGGCAGAACGAGATTAATCTTTGAGACGTGCCCAAGTAACATATGTGGGGTGAACATTCTCTTAAGTGTCTGGTCCAGCTTGGATGCAATCCAGTTATCAGAGATAACGCAACATCCAGCCTGCATGTGATCAATGCAAAAACAAGTCAACTGTTTACTTTATTCCATCTCAACAAAAGCTTCTGCCCTGATCCTGCTTGCAGAGCTAAGTAAAATGTTAATTGATAATGGTTTCTCACCATCTAGAGAGAAGGATGGAAACCTATGAAGTCTATAAATCCTAGATTCTTTTTCATTTTATTCCATTTTGTAAGAATGAAAACCGCTTCCTGTTGTGGTAGAGGCTCAATGTGCTATTACTTGCCATGATGCCTCGTTACCTAATTTTTATGTAGGTCCTAATGATTGTAGTTCTTCAAGGAAATTGGTATTTTCCTAGGCTTTAATGCTTCAGGAAAAATACCGTGCCATTGTTACACTCCTGTTGGTTACTAGCAGAAAACCTATAAAAACTATTTTGAAAGCAATCAGAGCTTCAGGTTCTATAAAGTCAAATACCACGGACACGAAATGAGAAGTTGGATAATGAAATGCTACTTCTGAGATTTTCTTGCACATTCTTTAGGATTTTACAGGGTGCCAAAACACTCTTACTACTGTTCTGATAATAGTGAATTTCCTGTGAAACTTAAAGGCTTACTTCTGGCAAAGGTTAAAGAGTGCTCCTGGATAACATGCTAAAATAATAAATTGTATTTAAATGTAATCTTTATTAATATTAACTTTTTTCCTAGCAATGGAAATTAGTATGGATTAACACATCTCTGCAACACTGAAGAAATACTACAGATGGCTATCATGTGGTCTGTTCACCTAAATGTCTCTAATTTGGTTGATAGATGTAATGGGTGTCCATTTTTAATTGATTTAACTTGTATATGCACATAAAGAGCATTTAGAGGTAGGCATCCACCTTGGATAAAAAAGGGAGATTCATTCTTATTAAACATCTGTATCGCTTATTAGCTCCCCACAGCTGCTTGATCTCCTTGCATCCAGTTAATCCTGCCAAGTAAAATTTGTCAGAGGTGAAAGCTGAATTCAGCCTAAATTTCCAGGGTTAGAGTATGGTCGTGGCGGTGATTTAATAAAGGTGTGAAGTTACTGTGCTGGGACTGTGTGACTTGAATGACTCAAAGGTTATTTTTATTTTGTTTGAAGTTTAATTGCTATAAAATGGCATCTTTTGTCTGTAATTTCTAGTGCTAAAGGAAAGCAAGTACATCTGTGTGTGTAAATAGTTAGAAAGGTTTGTTTTTTAAAAAACATTATTTGTGTGCTTATTCATACTTGTTTTTGTCCTTGTAAAGAAGCATTATCTGAATTGATTTCTCAGTCATTTATGCCATTCATTTGAATCTGTAAACTTCTCTGTACCACACTAAAACAGGTGCATATAACGATAGTACTTTTGTTTATTGGATACTGTTCCTCAATTTTGAAGCCATGGGGGTTTTTTGGGTTGGTTTTTTGGTTTTGTTTTTGTTTGTTTTTTTTTTTAAATTTTAGAAGAATCAAGTATTTATCTCCTGTAATTTCANATATCCTTCTGTTTGAAGGAATTAAAGTACATTTAATTGCTACCTGATGTTACCATTTCTAAGAGTCTTTTTCAAAAGAGTCAGTTACTAGTCCCAAGCTCAGCATCGTCTTTCACGAGTGAGTTCGATAGTGATCCCTTCTCTTATGGTTATCAGTGCCAGGAGGTCACAAGTGACTCTGAAACAAGATGCTTCCTTCCTCTGGGGCACTGATTTATGCTTAATCTCTTGCCCTCCCTCTCATGGATTAAAAATGGAAGCTTCTAAGACTTTTCTCTCTATCATCACCTGCTCTGAGTGAATGTACTCTCGGGGAGGGAGCCCTGTGAGACATATAACTCCCAGAGCCTTAGCATCTTTGCGCAGCAGCGCCGGTGGGACTCTGGCTTCCCCATGCAGAGCCGTGCCCGCTGCGGCCGGCTCTCCGCGGCGCCGTGTCTCCGGGAGCTACCGGGAGGGTTCCTGCAGCTCCCGACACGGGCTGTAGCAGCGGTCCCTCGGGGCGCTCCTGCCTGCCGGCCCGGGAGCGCTGTTCCCCGGCCGGGAAGGAGGGTAAAACGGGAGAGCTGGTCACGGTCAGAGGCAGAGGGCTCCGAGAAGCGAGGGTATCCTTCCCCTGCGTTTTCTTTTTTAAAGCGCTCGCAAATCCGCAGGCAAAGCGGCGAGAGGCTTTCCGAGAGCCGTAATTCGTCTACGAGCCGGTGCCTCGCATCGGTCCCTTCTCCTCGGGTTTAGCGGAGGGCAGGGGTTGCCGGTTCACCGGTAGGGCACGCCTCAACCCCCGGCACGGCGCCCGAAAGAGACGGCACAGCTCGATCCCGGGGGGCTGGGAAGCCGCGGTCCGCCCGTCGCCGGGGCCGCTTACAAGCTCCCCCTTCCCGGCGACGGCACCACCGCATCTGGGGCGCTGGCCCGGGCCCCTCAAGTGTCCCCGGCACCCGGAGGAGTCGTGCCCTGAGGCATCCTGGAAAGGCTGGACAGACAAGTTGAGTTTTTCCCTCTGTGACGCTCGTTTTCCCGTGGGACAGAGGTTACCGGGTGGGCAGGAACTGCCGATCCCACGCACCAGCCCCGCTTTGTCCGCAGCGGACAGCTGAACCATGACCGTGGGACGGGCTGAGGCCCCAGCTGGGATGCTGGTGGCCTGGGACATCTCTGACTGGGGTGGGGGCTGGTGCAAAAGCCAGAGGATGCACCCTCCTTGCTCTGGGACATTTCTGATCCCTCTATGCTAAGGAGCTCCTTCAGCCAAATAAATGGTTGTCAGCCTGCTCCGGCTCCCCAGGCTCCCTGCCTCACCTAGAGGGTATAAGACCTGGAGGAAAGAAGAGGAGTCCCCATGAGAACTCTAAGGGCAGGGGGGAGCAAACCAGCATCTGGTGAGGGCTTCCACCGAACCTCAGGCCTCCAGCTGATGGACCCCAGATCCCTGCCTCCTGGCCCGCGCTTTGCCTGCTGCAGGGACAGTGGTGTCCCTGCTCCTCTGAAACTCAATCCACAAGTACTAGTTTGACTTTCCCCCTCCCAATATTTCAACGAAATGAACAGGCTAATTACAATCATTCCTTAAACACTAAATGAGGCCTGGACCATGTTATAAATAACAACAGGTTATCGAAGAGCTTATATTAACCCAATGCACTTGCTTTATTAACAACAGGAGCATGTTCAGGGGTTTTATAGATGTTTAAGGCTTTATTACTTCAACTCAGTGAAGCTAGATTTAAATTTTACATTTTGTGGTGATTTCCTTTTACTAATTATTCAGTTGTAGATCATTTACAACATGCTTATGTTAGAAAAAAAACCCTGTTCTAATTAAATAAAAGGAAAACATTCCTGTGTATTAGTATAGCTCTGAATTTGTATGCGGGAATACTATTACCTCTAGATGCCTTCTGACTCAAAGCTGCCTACTGCTCCAAGAACGAAAAAGCGTAATAGTACAATAATAGTATTAGGTAATACTGCCAAGGAGGGATCTTACAAGCAGTGGTCTTTACCACCTGAAAGCAATATTTATCTTTTTCACTTGTTTTAAACACTGGGCCTCTGGCACACAGCGTATCGGTTCTGTGTGACATGATGGCAGTAGAGCAGCATGGTGTTTTTTCACTCATGATAGCTGGGGCATTATTGCCAGTTTTGTCAATGCATTCAGGTTATTTTTTTCACTCCAATATTGAGCTGAAACGACAGATCCTACTGTAGAGGAGCAGCTCTGCGGAGAAAAAGTTAGTCAAAACCCAGCACTGTGATGGACATGGCTCCCCGCTCCAGGGATGCATTCTGTCTAAAGGGGAGCCGTGCTTTGCTCGTTCCCTTTCAAACAAACACCAATTACGACTCAATTTGGAGAACTGAAGTTGGAAACCACCTGATCGACTCACCACAGCAAACTGGGCCCAGGCTGGGGGCAGCCACGGGGACTTTTTTCCTCACAGCGCCCAGCTCCTGAGGGAGGTGTCGGGAACCGAGCGGGGCCCGAGTCACGGAGATCTGTCCCTGTGTTCGTCCCCGCACTGCCCCTTTGTCACAAACCCACGATTTTTTTGTGTCTATAGAGGGTAAAGCCCGAGGTGGAGGGCGATGGAAGCGGGAGGTACCTCAGTCTCCGGCCTGTGGCGCCTCTCTCCTTCCCGCCGCCCATCCCGGCCGGGCTGCGGGACCTCCCCGCCGGGTCTCGGCTGCGCATTTCCCCTCAGGGCGGGCGAAGGCTGAGGGACGAGCCCCCTCCAGGCAGGGGCGGGAGCCCAGGACCCCGCGGGGCAGGGCCGGGCCGGGCCGGGCGGCGTGTGGGCAAGAGAGGCCGCCCCCTCCCCTGAGGGC
>VZRU01007556.1:23317-39949 GCA_013398155.1 Pedionomus torquatus
TTTTTTTTTTTTTTTTTTTTTTTTTTTTTTTTTTTTTTTTGTTTTTTTTTTTTTTTTTTTTTTTTTACTTCCGTGCCATGGAATATTACTTTGTTTTTAACCTTACAAATGGCTATTTTCTTGATGTATGGTTTTACAAAACAGATTATTCTGTTTGGGATATAAATTGGTCATAATTTGGTGGTGGGGATTGCATTTCAGGTAGCAGAAAATTCCAACATATAAAACCAGAGTGGAAGTAACAGGTGTTTAGAGGGTGAAGCTAGAATAATGCAGTCTGGAGTCTGCCTGTGGGAGTGACTCCTAACTTACCAAACAGATAAGAATGGAGAATTTGATTAGAGAACAGGCGCAGTATCACAGAATCATGTGGGGTTTTAAGGGACCTCTGGAGATCATCTAGTCCAACCCCTGCCAAATCAGGTCCACCCAGAGCAAGTCACAGAGGAACTTGTCCAGGCGGGTTTTGAACATCTCCAGAGAGGGAAACTCCACCACCTCTCTGGGCAACCTGTTCCAAGGCTCTGCCGCAATCAAAGTGTTTAGATGGAACTTATGTACAAGTCTGTGCCCATTTCCTCTTGTCCTGCCACTGGGCATCACTGAAAAAAGACTGGCCCCAACCTCCTGACACTCACCCTTGAAGTATTTATAGGCATTGATCAGATCTCTCCTCAGTCTTCTCTTCTCCAGACTAAAAAAGACCCAAGACCCTCAGCCTTTCCTCATAAGGGAGATGCTCCAGGCCCCTAAAAGGCACGTGTAGAAGTTTTTGTGTTCACGGTATAAACAAAGTCTCCTGACAAATCCTCTTTGCTTCTCTAACAGGTGATGTTCTGTAATCCTGTCATTGAAAGAAAGCCAAAACTGCAGCGACAGAAACGCATTTTCCCCAAACAGAAAGGTAATCTGCTAGAGAACTGACTGCTTACTATCTAGCGTGTGTAGGACAGGACACATAGAAGTGTCCCATTAAAATTGTGAGATGTTAAAATGCTTGCTAATTACTGTGAGTAGGTGGGCTTTATTAGAATGTGAAAGTTTATTCAGTCACAAAAAGCGCAGGCAGCCTGGTCACAGCATGGTGTGTAACATGATATTGTTGCAGTGTTTCTATTCACAATTAACATTGTTAGGAAGATATAATTACTAGTTATTTAACAGACTTCTCAGCAAGATCCAGGACTCAAGCTGTACTAATTTAAACAGCAATTGGTTTAACCAGCTATTGGAAGGTTTTCTGGAAAACGTATAGAAAAGTATGGAATGAACAAGTCCTTAGAGTTCGCATCTCAGACTAATAGTTTAGGGACTGGAATAACTTGCATGTTTTCTTTTTTTTTTTTTTTATCTGCAAATTCCTTCTTGTGAAGCTGAATAAGGTAAGAGTTTATGTACTGAAAATTCCTGGCTTTGAGGATAAACAATATTTTTGTATTTATATTCTCCAGGACATAGTAAAAATAATGGAAACCTCCCAACTGTTCTACTCTTTTTAAAGATGTTTTCAGAAACTTTCTGTTAACAGGCTGTGTGACTAAAATGCAGTCTTGAAACCTGACTTAGAATCAAATCAATCTTTAATGTTTAAGCAATTTCTACTTGAGTGTTACTATTATGGAGCTAAAGTAGGTAAAATAGTAGATCTGTTTCACAGCCATTGTTGTTAAACTTTCTTCCCTGAAAAAAAAAGCCCATTCTCCCTCGGGTGTCCTACCTTTTTGAGTAACCCACAGGTATTTGGGTGAAAATGATGCTTTAACAGTACGTTAGGTTGTAATTTGTGCATTGTAATCTCAGTGGTGTTTTAACTGTGACTCCTCCAGGGAAGGAATTTCTCCGAGCTCCTCAAATGAACATAAACGTTGCAGCTTGGGGTCGCCTGATGATGAGTTTCCTCCCTCCGTGTAGTTCCATGAGCACTCTGAGTCCCCCACTTCATGATCCCACTCAAACGGACTTCTCTCCAGTTCCCCCGCAAAGTCATGTTGATTCAGTGTCCAAACTGAGTGGGTAAGTTGTGTTTTGAGTGTTGCTGGATGGCACTCTGGAACGGGTGAAGGATAGGTCTTAAAATCAAGTTGCGCCTTACTAAGGTGGAAGAAAACATTGATGTGAAGATTGTATCTGTGGAACTTAATTCAGAATTTTAAGAAAAGCCAATGCTGCCTGAAACAGAGTGGGTTTAGTGGGGTGTTCAGTACACTGTGGCTGGCTCTGATTTACTGTTAGCAGATGGATTGATTTCCAGAATTGCTCTCCTAATGGGCAGTGTGTTCCAGAGCCAGGGGAACTTAATCAGCTTTCTTTTCCTCTGCGGTGAGAACTGTGGGCATAAAAATGGTGATGAGTGAACACCATCATACAGAAAAAAACCCAAAAAGCAGATTTTCAGAATTTATACACAGAAAGTTATACTGGTTCTACGCTGTGAAGGAAAGAAAATTCCACTCTTTGAATGTCTCCACTAGTGCAGTAACTGAACTCCAATCAAGGTCATAATGTGATTGATGTAAAAATGACTCATGAGGTTACACGTACCCCACCCCCTAACATAATGTAGTGTTCAGAAGGTACGTAGCTAAGCTTTTAATTATGGTGTAGCAGAAAATTCTCTAAATAATAATTTTCTAAAATTGTCAGAATTAATTTTTAGACAATTAATCATTCTTAAAAGAAGATATTCCCTGATTCACAAGCCCTGTGGGGGGAGAAATCAAGTTAACTACTGTTGCTATTAAAATCAAGACTTCCTTTAAATTCTTGATCATAGTGACTTATTTCTACAAACTTGTTTCAGAGCTAGTGTTGAAACATGACTAATCATCACCAACTTAATAGCTCATTTTCTTCTAATTCATTTTGGAGAGATGTATCTTCTTGATACTTCACAGACTTGTGGTAATTATGGAGTTCTGTGGTCCAGTCTGTTGGACTGAACTAAACTTAGCTTATATAGAAGGGTGATTCAAAGTTGTCTGTGTACAATATTCTGCCTAAGGCAATCTCCTTCAATTTTGTTTTACAAATGCAGCGACTTTCCTGTGGCTAAGCTTACATTTGCTGATGAAGCACCACCCAAGCCTCCACGACTCTTTTTGCTGGCCAACTCCAAAGAAGCAGCACCATCTCCTGCAGATTCTCCGGTAACAGCGAGATTAATGGACTAATATTAGGGAGACTTTTATTTGTTAGTATTCTTTCAAGCCTGATTCTTCTTATTTGTTTATTCCTGGATAAATTAACTATACTTTAGGCAGGTTGCTCCTTATTAGCTGGCTGATCTCCAGGGATTCAGAGTCTAGTGAGCTATTTTGTCTTCATTAAAGTGTTTCACGCATTTTTTTTTCCTTCTTCCTTCTCTCTTTTTTTTTTTTTTTCTTTCCCTTTTTTTTTTTCCCTTTCCTTTTTTTTTTTTTTAATTATAAGTTCTTTTTCTTGGAGAAACAAAATGGGATGTATTTGGGAATTTAGGCCAGGAGTACACAACAGATAACTGCACAGAGAAAGCAGGGAAAGAGGGTCAGGAGACTTTTGGAACCAGATGAAGTTCTCTGTCATTCAGGAAACTGGGCAAAACCAAGAAAAGTTCTACTTTTCTGTCAGGAAAGAGCAGGAAAATTGTTTTGACTGGTATAATGGTTAATGACCTGTGTTCTGTCCCATCTTGCCCTCTCTCGTTTGGCTTTGGTGATAGAGGAAACTGCATTCTTTGATCATTGTGGCTCTTCTAAGGACATGAGATGCCTTTTTTTCTAGAAAGGAAATGTTTTATCCTGGACTTTTAAAATCACTTAGTTTAAATTATTTGACCCTATCAAAAATACTGTGCATGGGAATTGTTTTGTTTGACCACAGACAGTCTCTTTTCGTGCTATTTCCCTCCAAGCAGAGGCAACAAGAAGTTGCCTGTGGTTATGCTGGATTGTGACGGAGGAGAAAATTTGGATGTGGGTGTTCAAGTCTGACGTGGTGATAACAGAGGATGACACACTGTAATTCTCTTTCTGTTCCTAGTGTCTGAAGAGGCTGCATGTTGAGGAGAAGTCTTGTGGCTCTGCGCTAACAGAATTTCCAATCCCAGCATCTCCAAGGTAACTGTGGACAGCATGGGCTGTCTTGAGTCACAGATTAAAGACGCACTGGGCTGAAATTTTTGAGCATGCAGTCTAAAATCCTGCTCCAGGTATGCCTTGGTTTCCCAGCAGCAGAATCTTAGTGCTGAGTATAGACAATACCACGAAGAGTCTGCTCTGAACCTCACTGGTCCAAGTGTCTGCTGTGCCTTATCTGCTTATTGACCCCAATACCAAGCCTGTCAATGGGCTGTACACTGCAATGTGGTAGGTGACTTTAGTAGAAGGTGAAGCCGCTTAAACGTCTTCAAGTGCTTCCTTGTGTTTGAAGTTTTACGGTGTAGCATATTTAGACGTGTCTGCGTTCTAAGTAACACATTTCAGAAACACTTTTGGCATCCCTCACACTTCTGTTTCTATTGATATGCAAGATACGCTGTCTTTCATTATGTAGGGAGGCATAAAACAGTAGGTTGTGTGTAGTCTGCGACAGTTGTATATGCACAAATTGTATGTAGTAAGGATGTACAGTAGTAAGTATACCAAAAACAAGACAAGTAAAAAAAAAAAATAATAAAAATTGTTGAACTAATACTGACCAAAGAAACACAAATAGCAAAATCTATCTAAGCTGATCTTGCAGGTCAGAAGATAGAATTATGGTCATAACTTCTTCATAACTCCACCATCATTTTTGAGGGGTTACATGTTCACTTCTGTAGTCACAATGCAGCCAGGCACCTTCTTGCCTTTTCTTTAAGAAGGCTAAGGAGGGAGTTGAGTCCTTCATGAGTAGCTACTTAGCCCTTCATCTCACTCATTGGAGGAGTATGGAGTGTGTGCTGTATTTTAAAGATGATTCTGGACTAAGGCATCCAGGATGTGGGTTGTGTTGTGTTTTGTTTTTCTTTTTTTTTTTTTTTTTAATTTTAATTTTAAATTCTTTCCAAGCAATTCTGCAGCCTTAGTTTCCTTGGTAACACTTTGTGGCTGACATAACATTTTATAGCATCTCTTTATTCAGCTAGTTATTTTCCAGCAACATCTTATCCCTGTTGTTTCATCACATTTCATTTCTAACTCCTGTTTGAGAACTTATCCTTACGCCCTTGTCTATGCAGTAGACATGTTCATGTCTGATTAACACAATTGCTGTTGGAGCCTGCTGGAAGGAGCGTAGGCAAAATTGAATTTTACTGCCCCAAGGATGGGGTTGGAGGTGAAGTAATCCTGTTACGGGAAGCAGCGGAGAGTCAGAACTGTTGCTCCTGGTGCCAGTACAGATGGAAGTCACACTGCTGCCACTGGTAGCAGTTTCCTCACCTTATTGTTACCCACTCCTTTCTCCGGGAGCAGAATAGCAGCAGCAAGCCTAATTTTTCAGGATCTTTTGGGCATTGTCTCAGCAATTTTCCTGTGTTTGTTTGCAGGAAAAGAACGGTTCAGCTTGAGGATTTTCACTGCCTTGCCATGCTGGGACGTGGCCACTTTGGGAAGGTAGTGTATAGCTGTACACCCTGTGGAGCAGGGCAGTAGGACTGTGGATGTGAAGAAGGGCATCTGCTTCAGAGTCTGGATAGAAATGCTGCAGCAGAGATTTGTTGCAATGCAGATATACAAAACAAACCCAGCCGCATAAGCAGCTAATAACTCCTGTTAACGGTCAAAACTCCTGAAGATTTATGGCTTCAAAGCCTGGAGAAAACCATCCAGGGAGTGCTAAGTCATTTCATAAAGCACATCATTACTGTTCCTTTCATTATCATTGTAATCACTAGTGGAATAGCTCCATTCTCAAGAATCGTGTGCGTAGTTACTTGCTGTGAGAGCTCTGAGGTGCTCATAAAGCACTTGGCCAGCTGCGATGCTACTGTTTGTGAGAAGAATGTAACTTACACTGACATCCTTCTGGGCTTCTGCAAGGAGCAGGAAAAATGGTCTCCATTTCTGGCATTACTTGAGCTTGGTTTTGAGAATGACTGTCTGGAATGGATGGAAATCATTTGTGTCAGTAGGAGTCAAAGTAATCCAATAAGGAAATAACAGATTTGTTTGAAGTACAACTTTTCTGTTGTCTTTCAGGTACTGCTGGCCCAATACAAGGCAACTGGGAAGCTGTATGCTATCAAAGCCTTGAAGAAAAAGGATATTATTAGGAGAGATGAAATTGATAGGTAGGCTTTGTTTAGAGATGGTACCATCAATTGCCAGAGGCTACACTAACACACCTGTAATCACTTGAGTAGTTTGGAAGTGTATAGGATAAATCTATATTGCTCTTTATTTCTCTAACTTAAAATGTAAGGATTTTCTTCTTTATCCTGCCTTTCTCAAAACAGGCTTTTCTGCCAAGTTTTAGCCTTGATGTTTTCTTTCTTTGAATCCTGGCAGCTTGAACTGCGAGAAGCGAATATTTGAAGTGGTCAATTCTTCTGATCATCCATTCCTTGTGAACATGTTTGCATGTTTCCAGACACCTCATCATGCTTGCTTTGTGATGGAATATACTCCAGGTGGTGATCTTATGATGCGCATACATGAAGATGTCTTTTCAGAGCATACAGCACGGTGAGTTAGAATTAGTCTAGTTTCAAAGCATTATAAATTTATAACTTGATTCCTGTAGATATTTCCTGATAACTGTTTCTCTTTTAGATTTTATACAGCCTGCGTAGTCTTGGGACTCCAGTTCTTGCATGAGAAGAAAATTGTTTATAGGTAATGCAGCAAAGAATCAAGTAAAAGACAGTTCAGCAACTTGGAAGTTCATTTCTCCTCTAACTGTACATCTGGAGGTCACTATTTCGCTGGGGTTTCTAATCTTTCTGTCTGTCTTTATTTTCCTCATCGCCTGTTGCTATCAGCATGTTCATCGTACTTACAGTAAAGAAAGTCATCTAGAAGCTATTCATCTGACATGTTGCAGGTGATTAATCCTTTGTGACATGTCAATACACTGAGGGGGAGCACCTGTAAGTCACTGCTTTCTTTTTTTCTTTACTGTGATAATGGAGTAATTTGTCATGCTGTTGTGGGATGCTCTTTTCCAGATGAATAAGCCCCACCCAGCTCAGTGCTGCTTTGTGAGCCTTTCATTAAGAGGAACATATCAATAAATTAAGGGGAGTCTTCTAAATAATACACTATTTAAATCAACTGTAAACTTTACTCAATTTAGATTTTCTTTTCTTTATTAACATTTAGTTTCTCCTGCAAAAAACTATGTTGGATGGCAATCCTCAGGCTTCATCCACCATTTTCTTTCCTCTCCTTTGCCTGCAGGGATTTGAAACTGGATAATCTACTTTTAGATGCTGAAGGATTTGTGAAGATCGCAGATTTTGGATTGTGTAAGGAAGGTGAGTGACTTTGAAGCCCAAACTGAACCATCGGAACCAGTTTAGGATGTGGGCTGTAGTAATGTATTCATAATTATAGGTATTGAGGTGGCTGTGTGTAACTTGCATTCATCCGCATCTTCAAAATAAAACAAAACCCACCAAAATACACACACACACACAACACACCAAGCAACAAAACGATCTCACCTGTCTGGCCACGATGAACTTGGAAAGAATACTTCATCCTTTAATCTTCAGGAAACTTATGAAGGTGTTTTACAGTGTGCTCTCTTGCTCAGAGTAGGCGGTACAAAACACGTACTTGAGTTAAATCAGCAGTGGAATCTGCAGGAAGTTTTATGGTTTTGCTGTTTATTTAAGTGTTGTCTGCATATTTCTTATTTGGAATTTTTAGAGGCCTCAGGGTCCCTACTTCCTTATTGTCATTTACAAGCGTTGCTGAGAGCCCTAGGCCAGTTACCGATGTTAGACTATCAAATGGTAATCAGTGGCTTTCAGAAGACTGTATGTGATCTGTTAAGTAAAGTGCGCTGGATTTTGCAAGTGTTCTTTTCCTACAGGAATAGGTTTTGGAGACCGCACAAACACCTTCTGTGGCACTCCTGAATTCCTGGCTCCAGAAGTCCTGACAGACATCTCCTACACCCGGGCAGTAGACTGGTGGGGACTGGGTGTACTCATTTATGAGATGCTTGTTGGTGAGGTAAGACCACATTCCTCTCAGAGAGTCTCACCAAGCAGTCTCAGGGAGAGTAGTGCCCAACCACCCAACATAAAATTTTGCTGAATGTAGCCAGCTACTTATTAGTACTTAAATTCCATTTTTCTTATTTATAGTACTTGCCAAACAGTAATTAATTAATACAATTCCCTGCTATTCTTATCCTTATTTAATAGTGGTGAATGGGTGCTATGTGGATTAAATAATAAAATGTCTCAATTGCAGTCACCATTCCCTGGAGATGACGAGGAAGAAGTCTTTGACAGTATTGTCAATGATGAAGTCCGGTATCCACGATTCCTTTCATCTGAGGCACTTTCTATAATCCGTAAGGTAATGGGTCTTGATGGGTCTCTGAGAACCTGAGGAATTTGCATTTACTGTGTAAGTGGATCCAGAGGGACTCTATTAGGACAGGAAAACATTTGTGTATGTAATCTGGAGCTGCCTACACAGTCTAAGGAAATATTTACAATTTACACATATTTTTCCTTTCTTTCTCTTTATGTGAATGCTGTACTTCTGTCCAAGGATGACTAAGCAGACTTCTTAGCAGCAACAGCCCTCAGTAACTCTGAAATGAAGAAGTGTTCATTCAAAGGCAGGAATGTCAGAGTCATTCAATGGAGATGGCTTGATTCAGTTTTTGAACGTAACCCAGCCAACACATGTGCACAGCTGAGATCAGGCGCTTCGTGTAGTTTAGAGCAGGTGTCTTATTGATGTTGGCAAGTTGTTTACAAGGAACTGGGTCTGAGCTATTACTACCAGATCATGACTTTGCTGCAAAAGGAGAATGAGAAGATACTGCGGGGTCAGTCCATCTCCTTCCTTTTGCTTTTCTCTCTGGAAAAAGTTCTGTCCATCCTTGTTCAAGTTGTTTAATTTTGAATTGTTATTTCCTGCAGCTTCTTCGGAAATGCCCAGAGCGTAGACTGGGAGCAGGGGAAAAAGATGCAGAAGAGATTAAAATCCAGGCCTTTTTTAAGGTAGGAACTCACCTTATTCCTCTCCCTCATCTCTTATGTTTGAGCTGAGAGTGATTTGCTTTCTGTTGATACTGAGGCCTATTTCCATTAGTTATCTGTGAGATCTTAGTGTGATATTCCATTACACCTCATTGCTGTATTCAGGAATATGGGTTTCAATTCAGGTTTGAAATGACATCCCCCATGTGTGTTTTGTGGGATCTGTAAACTTCCAGACCCAGTTTGTTATTTCTGATTGTGCTGCTTCTATGTACAAATACACCTCTGTTTTGACCCATTAATAGACATCCCTTTTTAAGTCAAACTGCAGCAAAGATGCTCTCTGGTGATGGCAGCGACTCCCAGTCTATTTGATGGCACCTACATTTGCAGGATATACATGAATCCTAAGAGAGATTGAGGTTAAAGACCCATTTGTGTTAGGTCAAGGCTTCCAGACAAAGGTGTTGCCATTCCTCCTTGTCATTAGCCGTCTGCCAGAAGTTATTAGCCCTACAATCCCTGGCTGGCTGTGCACTGGAGTAAGAAAAAAACCCAACTTGGATGTCAGCAGACATTGCTGGGAAGCCCAAAGATTCATCTTGCCACAGCTGCACTTTAGTTTTGTCCCTCCTAAATATAGTTTGAACTGTAATTTCTTTTCTTGGTGCTCTTGGCCTTAAGCTGTGTGGAATCTCTGTACTTCCTGGCCTACACCCTGTATGTTGGCCTCTTTCCTGTTCTTTCTCTAAGTAGAACTCAGACATGTTGCAAGGGAGGCTGCAATCCTTCCTCTTCCTTTCACATTTCATAAATAATTTTAGTGTTGATCTGGCCTGTTCACATCTGTCTCTTACAGGAAATTGATTGGGATGCCTTGTTTGCCAGGACACTGAAGCCCCCTTTTGTGCCCACTCTAAGAGATCCCACTGACATCAGCAACTTCGATGAAGAGTTTACATCACAGAAGCCAATCCTCACCCCTCCAGAGGAGGTTGCTCTCCTGACACGTAAGGAGCAGGCTGTCTTCAAGGACTTTGACTTTGTCTCCAGACACCTCTTAGATGTTTGATTCCTGTGCCATAAGAAACTCAAACAGATTGTTACCACCTTTAAAGAGAGTGTAGAGAGGACTTGGCATGGGCAATGGAAAAGTCAACAGCATTCGTGGCACTGGTGGTGCTGTTGACCCCAGGAAGAGCGCGCCCTGCAAGCTGAGTTAACCTACTGCAATTTTATTCAGCCTCATTTGTTGGAGGGACACTGGATGTCAGTTATTTTTATGGAATAATTAATGTTTGACTGGATGTATCTTCTGCTGCCATTGAGTATAGATGGAAATTGGAAATTTAAGCTGGACTTGATGAAATCATGCAATCTGTGCAACTCTTTGCAAAAAGCCTAAGTAGTACAGCTTTTGAAAGTTGCATAGTAGCAGGGGAGTGGCTGCTTCTCACCTATTCTCTAGAAAAGATATGCAGCATTCCCTCTTGTTAATGATTTTATGTCCATTCCTACTTGTAACTAGGTATGCCAGGGAAGGAATATATTTTAACACAACCAAGATAATGATGTTGGGGTTTGATAATGATCCGAGTGATATATCTTAAGGAAAAAGAGGATGGTAAATCTTAGCTATTGTTTTTAATGACATGAAAAAGCCACAGCTTTGCACATGCATTTTTTTTGAAAATAAAGATACCTTTTCTTATAATGAAATTTCAGTTTTTTATCTCCTTGGTGTTAGCTGAATGTTGCTGACCAGGGATGACCGTATTCTGCTCAACAGGCAGGATTTTAGTTTTCTCTGTAAATGTCAATAGTAATATTTTCTTCCTTCATTCCTTCTCGCTCAAGTTGTCCAAGTACATATTATGTGGTGTTATCAGCTGTCACACACAAATGATTGCCATCAAGTTGTCTCTGTGCAGATTTTATCAATGTGTATATCCTCTCGTTTTTAGGATAGCTAAATAATGACATTGTTAATTTTGGAAAAATCAGTAAGTTAAAGGTGATTTCATTTGCCTGGTAACATATCTTGTAATTATACTTGATAATTTTTTTTCTCTTAAATTCATGTTAGCTTGTTGAGCAAAAAAGGAAGGGTGTCTAGAAATGAAACATCACACCAATGACAAACAGGGACACACAGCTATTGCTCTTTCAGTTTGTCTTCAGCAGAGGTAGATAGAAGTTGAACTAACACAATGGTGCTGCACCTGGGGAATAAGGTCTGGGTGCAGCTCGTAAGTCATCATTGCTGAATCAAGGCTGGTCTAAGTGCTTCAGAATTCAAAGAGGTAAGAAGGGTTTTGTTTGTTTGGACTTCTTTGGTGCATACCAGAAATAATTCCCACCAAACCTAGATTTTTCTCATTTCAGAGCCAAGTATAACTGCTGCTGAGAATTCCCGCATCCAGATATCCTTTCAACCTCATGCTCTGCCTCGCCGTGTGATGCAGGATACGCATTTTCCTCACCCTTGTTTGCACAGTTAGCGGTTGGCTCGCTGTTGGCCCCTCGTGCAGTCTGTGACTTTTCTTAAGGTCAAGGTCCCCGTAAAGCGGTGAGTGGCACGGTGGATTGTCAGCACTAGCAAAACCTAGAACTTGGGTTCAGAGATAGAGGCGTAAAGAACCAAAAATGCATGTTTAATCTTTTAATTTATAATTTATAGTAAAGTAAAAAGACTGTAAATTACCATTCCAGTGCATTTAAAAAAAGAATTACCAAATAGAGCAAAACTGTGTGGTTTGAGCTGTAGTACCTGCTGACAGATTTTTTTTCCTTGACTGATATCTGACGAACCAGAAATTGCGAAGTGGCAGATGAGCCACGCTTTAGCAGGCACCACAGTGACTGCAGAATCCTTTCTGGATGGTATAACATTTAGGAAAATAGTTCTTAGTGTTTTGATGTCCCTCCAAAAGGAGTTCCTGCCCTGGACAAACCAGACTGGAGACGGGTTACAAATTCTAGAGTTGGTCAAAAACAGGATCCTTCTGCTGGTTTTGGACTATGATCTTGTATTAGTGACTACACTGTCCTTTTGTGAGTGCTCATCAGCTGTAATCCCTGAGTGCATCCTACCAGCCAGACGTGCTCTTGAGCTGGTATTAATTGCTGAGCCCAGGACATTAAGGCACAAAACCATTTTAACTAAGGTTGTGTTGTGGTGCTGATTTTGGTGGTTGTTTGTTTTTTGTTTTTTTTTTTTTTAAACTGAGAAGGGTCAGGACTAAAATCCACACCATAGCCTTTTCTGTTTTTAAAGCTAAACCTGGTCATCCCAAACTTCCCTTTAGTTCCTCATGGAAACTTGAAGTATGACTCTTTCATTACAATGGGAAACAAGGTTGCTGCTGTCTTGGGAAAGCTATGGGCAGCCCCTAATCTCCATGAAAGAAAGGGGACCTAGAATCTTTCCTTTTGCACTGAAACTTTGTATTCTTCTATTAAACTTTCCCTAGCCTGGTGAGGTAGCAGGATGACCAACAGCGTTACTTGAGCAGAGAGATGTGGACACAGTTAGCAAAAGGAAGTAAATTTAGAGGTACCTTTGCTCAGTTCAGAAGTCAGCCCTGCTGGCCTTCCCAGAACCAGTGTCTCTCCCCTTTAACAGTGTTATTCATATATAAAAAAGTAACCCTGACTATCCTCAAAATGTAATTGGCAGGATGAACCAGTTGTGGAACAGGTTGCATAGTTGGTGATGCATTAAAGTTCCGTGCAAGGAAAAGATAGCAGTTGCATCGGCAAAGCTTTACCCAGCAACCTGCAGCTGTGCTGGGTGCTCCACCAAGCAGGGACTGCTGTGACTAGACAGGCTCACTGTTCCTCTGGAAATAGATGTTCTCCCATGCAGTGAGGTGTCTCGAACAGAAGAATCTCCAGAGATTGAGGATCACCCCTTGGTCAAAGGGATTCTCCAACTCAGAGTGTCGCAGGTAGGAGATGCGATGGTGTGACATAAATTCCCAGGTGGTGGTGTTGCATGAGATCAGATAGAGGTGTGAAATGAGCAGCAGCAGAACAACAATGGTGAATATGACTATCAGGAGGAAAGACATGAGGAGAAAAATGTTGTGTTGCAGCCAGTCCCAGGAATGCTCAAAGTAGAGGCCCGACCTTTCAGATCAAAGAGAAATAAATTAATGGTTAAAGATGCCAAACTAGTTACATAAGTCAAGCAAACTTGATGGCACTTTTAAGTTTGATTCACAACTAGTTTCTGATGATAACTCCCTGTAATAGGTGACTATACCACACACTCTTAAGAGACTGCACCAGTAGTGACTTAGATTCTAAGAAGTTTAGAAGATGCTGGTTCTCCTGACAGCTGAGAGAGATGTACACCTTTACTTAACTCCTCTCCTGCACAGATGCAGAGCTGAAACCCCACTGGAGCTCTCAGTAGTTTAGCTTGTTTACAAAGATGGTATTACAGTAACTGAAGCAAAATTAGTTAGCTTTTTCACTGTTGATAAATCTGTTAATCTAAGCTTAAAACAAAGATGAACAGCGAAACCCAAATTATGAGATTCTTCTCAACTACTGATCAGCTCTGTTTTCCCTCAGCAGATCAGGAGGCTCAGAAGAGCTACCTGAAGGGTGCAAACAAAGGTGAAGATACAAAGCCAATCCCGTCTCTGCTCTAAAGCCTTCAGTGGGGCTCTCGGAGCACCAAAACTTCTGGCAGTCTCAGAGGTCAAAGTGCTGGCCCCAGGCCTTACCAAGCAACATGACCTCCCCACAGCAGAACTACAAGCTGCACACTCAAGTAGGCGATGAAGAGGGGGTGATTCTTCTCTCCTACGCAGTTCTCAATCCAGGGACAGTGATGGTCGTAACGCCGCACGCAGTGTTGGCACAGCTGGCAGTGCCTGGCTCGCATTGGTTGCTGCAAAACAAAAACCCAACAAACTGCTAACAAGAGCGCCCTGCTGTTCAGCTCCCTTTGGTTGGAGAGAGCAACCATGCAATACCCTCTTCCTCCACAGCAGTAGTGTCCCAAAAGCACTCCATAGTCATAGAAAGGTTTGGGTTGGAAGGGACCTTAAAGATCATCCCCTTCCAACCGCCCTGCCCTGGGCAGGGACACCTCCCACTGGGCCAGTGCTCAACCTAGTCTATATTGTGCTACATCAGTCCTTATTATATTGAGATAACAGCACAATATGAACACTCTGAAGAAAACTAAATGGGTTCGTGATTCCCCTGGTACAGATCCAAACGAGTGAGATCCAAATTAAATGACTCTCCCTCACTACTTCTATTTATACATTATTATCTAATTTATGAGAAGCTCGTTGTACAAAGGAAGGAGACAGTGAATCGGTCTATTCAGGAAAGCATGAACAGTGTTGAAGTGAAAAACTACAACCACAGCTATTCAAGAAAGTGGGAAGGTATGGGATATTTTACAGGACTGTAGAGAAGGGAAGTGTCTCCACTTTGGTGTGAATACGAGACAACTTGCACAGGAAAGCAGCTCAGGTACCAGGAACAGAAAAGATGAAAGACGTAGCTGAGGAAAGTAGTATGACTGTGACTCCTAGGATTTGTTCTCTGAAATGTGTACGTGTTTTTCCTGCTTTTCCTCTTGCATTAAGCTCACTTCTCCTCATAGATTTTCTTCAGGAATTTATGGAAGCCAGGATAATGCTGGATTTTACTAAACTGGTAAGGATTGCTCTGAAAATAGGGACTTCTAGGCTTTAAGAAAACTTTTTTTAAGAGCTAATTTAATTGCTCTAATTTTTCCTTCATACTATCTTTTACAATTCGGGCCAATGCTTTGCTTTTGTCAGGCCACTGAACAAGCTACCAGCGGTCCTTATTTGTCACGCACAACTGCTTTTCTGACTCCCTATCAAGATATTGTCAAAAGGCTTATTTTTGAAGATATTGTAAGATCTGACTGACATGGCACAAAGAATGTAGAATACAATTTTCCCATGGCAATAGAAGATCCTTATTTCTGTGAGCCAGCCAGGACTTGTTTCAACCTTGGAAAACCAGCAACGTGCCAATGTCCATCACTGTTACATCTATAGCTACACAATTCGTTTGGATCACTTTTCAGTCCAGGACTGTATCTGAATTCAATTTGCTAGTCATGTTTACTTTTCCTGTGAGTTCTTCAGCAGGAGGGTGACCCTTTGACAGAATTAATCAGATCTGAGCAGTGAGCAGCAGTGACAGAGCAGAAAAACAAAGCCAACAGCAGCTGAACAAAGACACTGCCAAAAAATGTAAGCTTGCGAATCGCTCATCCCATTCTCCTCCAGCGTGTTACCTACCTTCACCATGCAGTAGCCGCAACGACGCATCTTAATATCGCTTGGAAGGTGGGGTATCACCATGCTTTGTTCTTCACTATTGCCTGCCTGCAAATTAGAGAAAGGGAGCGACTAAGAAGGTTTTACGTGCTGCTGTCTGAAATCTGGTGGCTATTAGCCCACTTGGCATGACTGAGCCGTCTGGATCCTTTTACGGGTACACGGCGCTGGCTGTCTCTATCATTAGGAAAGTGAAAATAACTCCTTAGAATACCTATAGAAGCTGCTATATAAATGCTGTGGCATGAAATTCTACTGCATGCAGTTAAGGTACAGCGAGAGAGAATAGGCTGGTGTAACTGCCAAAGGAATGTTTGCAGAGGCAGAAATAATTGTGGACAAGATATCACACTGATCCCAACATTATGCTTTGGGACAAAAGTAAACAAGCTCAAGACTTCACTTCCAAACACAAAAATTACGTCTTTTCAGTATAAGCAGTGCTGCTTATTCATAACACAGCCAACATTTACAGTAATGGTGGACAATTAGAATCGATAATGCTCTGTCTCTTTTGTCCTCCACAGTCTGAGGCAGTGAACCTGGAGTGCCTTACCTCTCGGTTACTGTAACTCTGCATCTCAGTTTACCTCACTCTGTTGTTTGTGTATTTGTCCTCCGAGAGGGCAACAAATCTATAAACAGTTCGATAAATAGAGTTGCAGAAAGCACTTTCTCCCAAGCTTGCCATTCAATTCGGGGTTTTTTTTGCGCTTAGTGGTGGTTAGCACAAAATAGGTCACGTATACGTTCCATAGGGTACGGCAGTCTCTGATGCAAGTCAGGATTTATGGCCAAATAGCACAGTGCGGGTGTATAGAGTTAAAATCTGTGAACCCCACTGCAGTTACAGAGGATGAATCGGCGACTGCCCGGCCCAATCCCCAAGGGGCTGCGGGCGCTTCCTTTATGCCATGTGCAACAGAGACTCAGATTATTTCTCTTCCCCACTCTGCTGGATAAAAACCAAAGCCTATGGATTTTATAGCCTCACCACTTTCTTCCATTCATCAAGTGCTATACCTCCTCTTCCTCTTCAGACTTAACAAAACCCGGATCCATGAGAGACACCTTAAAGTACAGCAGGACAGAGCACAGCACCAGCAAGACGAAGACCAAGGGCTGCAGCAGCTCTCCCCGCTCCTCCTGCTTTTGCAGATC
>VZRU01007556.1:43029-59947 GCA_013398155.1 Pedionomus torquatus
CTTTTTTTTTTTTTTTTTTCCAGCACAAGCTACCCCCCAACACCTGAGCTGTGGCAGGCTCCTCCCTAAACAGTCTCAAGAAAATGTATTTTCTATGGAGTAGTGCCTGAATGCAGTGTCCCTATAGCTCTTGAACTACTGGTAATTAATTGCCTTCTTCAAGTGATGAGAGGGAAACAGACTCAAAGCTCCAAGAGTTTTCTTCCCACTCATCTTTTGCAGAGACCAGACTGACTGCAGCAGAAGCCCAGCCGAGCTGATGAGCTGGGTAGAATTCAGCACTGAACAGATACCGTTTCAGCCAGTACGTAGGTGCAGGGTGATCGCAGCCATCGTGCAGATGGGGCAGATGAATTATCTGCAATGTTACTAATTGCCACAAATATCAGTGCTAAACTTTCTTGGCTTAGTCTAGATGAGAAAGTCTGGTGCTGCTGGGTGTTAAACAAGTAGATGCCAATCGTTATAAGCAATTCCTCCCACAGATCCTGTAAAATGGAAGCACTTGTGGAAAGTTGCCTACCAATTTGCTCTTATTTATTGCAGAGAAGATGGCAGACACCCAACAGCCTCCATGCTGAGGGCTGCTGTGTCATTGATTCAGGCCACTGAACCACGAGGCATCCTCCAGCCAGGGAAATTACATACAGTCAAGGTAAAGGGTTCCTTTGGTGGCCCAGTCTCTGCAGAGCACTATCAAATTGTGTTTGTGCTCTGCTTGCCAAGCTTGTGAGTATTAAGGGAAATGTAGTAGTGAAAACAGAAATAAGAGTCTGAGTGGAACAATGGCTACAGAGCATAAGGAGCTCCTCTGCCATATCTTTACATAAGATGAACTTCTCTCCAGGTGGGTTTTCATTGGGCAGATAGAATCCTGTCCTAGTTTTCTGGGCAGGGTTGGTTGTTAGCTCTATAATTCTGCGTGAAGCTTAGGCCTCCTGGTTCATTCCTTTGTTCCAGCAAAGCTGGAAGGCCTGAGAGGCTTCTCTGTAATAGCATTTCAGGATATCCAACCTCTCCTTTTACACTAGATCTTCACACCAAACCAGCCACTTTGCCCTCCCCTCCTTTGCAGAATGTTGGTTTGACGGCTGCAGACAACTATCCTGCTCTGTCCTGAGTGTTGGATCTACAGCAGTGATTCATTATCTCCTCTTTGCCTCTAAAAAGGGCTTTTGGGTCATGGTAGATGCATTATGCCTGTGTAGCAACGTCTGCTGTTTCAGGTTAGGGAAACCGAGGTACAAACTAGCTTCAAACTCCCCATTACAGGAATTCCTGGATTATGCTCAGGTGCTTGGGGGACACTTCTGAACGATAATTGTTATTTCTTTAGCTCACAAAGTTTGTTGGTTTGAAGGCATTGAAGTTTGTAGCTGAACCTCATGTTACTCTAGCAGGGATGCTGTTTCTCTTAAAATGCCATCTCAGGAATTTACCTTTCTGGTTGCCTGACTTAGGATCTTCTGCATAGCCAGCAGTAACAGAGCAGTTACAATTTCCCTTTCCCCCTGGGATTGGCAACAGATTTCAGAAAGCTGGCCTGTAATCTACACATGGCTGGGAATTTGAAATCTTTTTGTTCTGGTTCGGGCCCAGGCTTGACGAGGGTATGTGAGCTTATCTTTACAGAGCGGAACAAAGGTTTGGATCTTGTTCGTTTGGGATACCATGGTCCAGCTTACAGGGGGTGAGGCCTCAGTAACAGCTGAACTTAGAGGGGTGCTGGTTTGAAAACCCCAAACCTTTGGTGTATTGAGGCAGGTGGAACCAAGCCACCAGTTGTCTGTTAACCCTGATGTAGTTGTGCCAAAATCTCACATAAAGCCTGATTGATTAGATCTGATTTCAGTGCAAGGCTGAGGTCTGCTCTAGCTGAGATGGCAGCTCCTGAGCTCCAGATGTGCTCCCAACACTGGTTTGATACCTCTCACATCTGTGACGTGTCCCTTTCTGCTCCACTCCCACCTTGGCAACACAGTCAGAAACTCGAGTGCTCTTTTTCTCAAGATTCAAGACTTTAGTGGTAGGAACTTTCACTATATGGGCAAGGAAAGGAAGAAAGCCTAGTGGGTGGTGGCACTGTCACGTGAAACAACTTCAAAAGGACCGCAGCACTAAACAGAGGATTAAACGAGCAAAGCCTGACTGCCCTAATCCTCTGAGGCTGCTGGACAGTATTTGCAGCCTCTCTTATGTTTTGCATCTAGAGGGAAGACTAGTAAGTGTTATACAGAAAACAGATCTTGAAATAAGCTTCCCTGTCTCAAAGCTCACAGGGACACAAATTCTTGGAGCACAAGAATAAAAGAAAGAAAAATACATTTCAATCAAATGACTGCAAAAAAAGTATAATTCATCAAGTTTTGCAAACTGTATGAAAACAATTCGAAAGTGACACAAAAATATATATAAGTTTGAAAAATACTTAAAGAAAAAAGTACAGATCTCACAATATCAAAACAAAGGACGTATGGTTAAAGGAAAAAAAAAAAAAAGACATTGAGTAACATCATATTGGCAGAAAAAGTAAACCTCTCCAGGGCAGCTGTGTTCTGTCATTTAAAGTGTCAGTTTGTGTATCTAGGATCCGTCTATAATGTGCTCAGCAACGACAACATTAGCTCTGAGCATTAGAAGAACCTCATAGCAGCGACTCAAATCTGAGAGCAACATATACAAGGGAAGAGAGCAGCGAGGGTTACTGTGTTCAGAGGCCTGAAATGTCCCAGCTCCCATGGCCACAATCTCCTCTTACTGCTACCAGACATCAAACCTTTTCTAAATCCTTCCAAAGGGAAGATCTGTGAATTGTGAAAGAACCGTGACAAGCAGAGAGCTCTACGGATGGACTGCACCCTGTGGCGCTGAGTGCTTGGTCGTGGGGCAAACCTTGGCCTTTGGCTTCTTGATGCTTTAGAGGTCTGGAGTGACAGGTGGAGACCACCTTGGCGGGACTCCCGGCGCTGCTGACACGAGCAGGAATGCACTGGTAAGTGCTAGTGGGAGTCACGTAAGAACAAGGATGTTTTGCTTCCCAGTAGAGGGAGAAGATGTTGGGGTGGAACCAGAGATGCTAGTTCATGGGATTTTTGGAGACTCCCCAGACTTTAGCACCTCCGACTGCAGCATTCTTACTGCAGGGAGCTTCCTGTACAGGGAGATTACTTTGCCACTGAGCATGCTTCCACAGAATGGTTAGAGTTGGAAGGGAACTTACAGATCATTGATTTCCAACCCCCTGCCATGGGCAGGGACACCTCCCACTACAGCAGGTTGCTCAAAGCCCCTGCCCAGCCTGGTCCTGCATCTTTGCACTGATGCAGACTGAAAAAGAGCAGAGCAGCTCCAGGCTGTTACTGGGATTTGCACCAGTGGTAGAAGCTGCTCTGGACTGGGGGCCGGTAGAGCTTATTGTGTGGAGGGGAAATACGCTCTCTGGCATTTGTAGCCCTTCCTCATAAATAGAACACAACTACAAAGGTGGTGAAGGACTGGAATGAAGATGTGTAGCCCTTTGTGAACAAACCTTGTTCCTTGTTTCACAGACTCCCTTAGAGACACGAACTCTGTTAGCAAGGATGGTACCTGGTCTACTGGTCATCCCTGACCTTATGAGGCTGGGTGGGCTGGCAGTTCCTACTGTGCTGCCAAAGGGGACAAAACAGACCTCTTGACTTTAACAGGAATGTTTTACTTCCAAATGACCCACGTACAGTGAGTGACGCTTCCATTAATGTCAGTCTTCTATAAAAAAATATTTAAAGGAGTGAATTGACTTGAAAGATCTTTCTTTGCTCCATTTACAAATATCACTAAAAATGTTGGTTCTTTTGGTCTAACTCTCTGCTACTGTGTCCCCCAACCTCTCTAACCAAATATATAACTTGTTGCTGCCTGTAACCCCATCGAGCAGCCGATACTGATTCAGGACTGGTGTTCTTGCAGACACAACAGGACCTCATGCAATACAGCAAAAGGGAATTTTCTAAAAAGTGGGAAATAAAAACATCACACTAGCGATCACACAACTAGGTCTTCAAGCTCATGATCATTTGAGGCTCTCTGTGTGGTCTAAAATAAAAAGGTTAAAAGATACATAATGTACTTGTCTTTGTTTTTTGTTTTCTTTTTATACAGAAATCATACACACAGAACTTCAACCTGAAACTTCATAACAAAAAAGTCCACTAATTTAAGGAAAGCATTTTGTTGTGCAAAAAGTCCCTCCCCCTCCCCTGTTCACCTTCATCTACTGAGGGTCTCACACACACACATAAAGTTTCCTTCCAACGGGCGAGTTGGTAAGAAAAAGTCCTCCCTATATACAGTGAATTAGAGAGAAGCTGGATACAGTGCTGGCAAGAGGCATTAGATGAGGCCTCTATCTGGAAGTGTCCATGTTCTCCTCCTTAAAGTTACTGCAGTGCTCTATAACTTTCCTATGGATAAAACAAGGACAAGGAGAGAGGGTTTAGTTTAAAGCTTTTTGCATGACAGCTGTGGGACAGTAACGTAAGGACTGTCCGACTGCTCGAGCGCTGTGTAAACGCTTCCTATTTGCAGCGGGCGGTCTCTGAGATACGCATCAACCCATACTTTTGTCAGAACCAGTAGATTCCCCAACAGCAGCTTAGAACTCACACTTCATCCCCTCGGAATTTCCAGTCGTGTTAATATACATTCACAGCCACATGCGACCGTTTCATCACCCCTGTATCCAAATCATCAGGTAACTCTGGATCCCATCAGCAAACCCCTGCACACAGATGTTTGTCCTTCACTCTGCTGTCACCTGTCCCACTTTTCCTGTCCTTTCCATTCTTGCACTGTCCCACCACTGCACACAATTTGTCTGACTGTGAGAGTCTCTGCAGCCTCGTCACCTCCAGCGGTGGGCAGTGCCTGCTCCCACCCACGAGGGACCTAGTCCCATCTGATCTCTGCCTCTCTTTTATATTCATCCTGCAGGTATGAAATCATAGCTCTGTTTGCCAATGACTAGAAACTACAGCTGGCTTTTAAACCTTGGCAAGAATGACTCCAAAGGAAGGTCACAGAACACAGTAAGTTGGGGAAGCTCACAAAGGTGATGGCCTCTCTCCACCTTTTGAAAAAATCAAGCCATCGTAACTGTAATTTCAGGGACAGGCCAGAATGATTCTGCACAGGGAACACACCCAAGTAGCGAGAAGAGTGATGACCGGTGACTACCGGTGTGAGATGCAATGAGCCACGTGGCTCCCCAGTCCAACCAGCCCCTTTTAGAACTGATTTGTGCCCATCATCCATCACCCTGAATGATCTGTGTGCACTGCCCACCCATAAACAACTCTCTACCCTTCTGTTTCATCCTTCTTTTCCTGCTCATCTCCTGTGTTCACTTCTCACCCCTCATACGCATCAGTAACAGCCTTTCTTTGGTAGTTTTACTTGAGGTAGAAGGATAAAAGCTAAACTGAAGCTAAATTGGATGTTTGATGATAGAGCATTGGTTTCCTACCGGGCCATTTCCTTGGTCTCTTGCCGTGCTGAGGCCATTTTGATCATGTCCTTCAGAAGGGGGATCCCACCTTCTTTGATCAGCAGCGGGCAGTACTTGTCAGCTGCAGAGAAAAGAATAAAACAGGTCCTTGTGAACCCTCACAGCAGCGCGGTACAAAGGGGGGCAGGAGGGAAAGGAGAAGCCTTTGGCCTGAGAAGCCACAAAACTTTCCTTTTTTTTTTTTTTTTTTTTTTATGGAGGAAGCCTTCTGGAGGTGCCCTGGCTGTGAAAAGGCACAAACCAGCTGAGGACACAAGAGCAAGGCCAGAAGCATCAGAACGCTGAAGGAATTTCCTATGCAGTTAAGTCTCATGGGTTTTGTTTGGCTGTGCTGCCTGGACATCCCTGCAGCACTCAAAGAAGGTTCTCACCCACACAGCTAAGCTGGGAAGGCTTTTTCTGCTAACGAGCTCAGACCCACCCCCTTTTACATGCAGTGGATGTGATTTCAAAAAGGGAACTTACGGTAGACAGAGACCAGGTTATAGAGTGCCCAGGTGGCCCAGTGCTGGCTGACTGGGGAGATCCCTTGTGGAAGAAGTCGAAGGATTGGTTCAAATGACCTGCACAGAAACATTGCAGAAGTTGTTAAAAATCCAAGAGCTGCTTCTTTCAACACCTTCACCACTCAGAGCAACACGAGCGCTGTGCTCACAGATACCACGGCGGTAAATCCATTGCACATCAGAGATTCTGGCATCAAAGACTACGTCTGTGTCACAGTGCAGTACTGGCAGCCTTGCCAGCCCTGCCACTTTGGCACAAACACACTGCCCAGATAAACAGCTGCAACAAATGCAACCGAGTCCACAAACTAATTTCCATCCTCTGCCAGCAGAAACCAGCAGCGCTGATCTTTCTGTAAGGGGGGTAAATCATACCCAGCCAAAGCTGGCTGCTCAGGTGCAACAGTTGCTGCCTTTCCTCTGATGACAATAATGTGTCAGGCATTGGATGCCATTCATTCTGGACCCCTGCCAGGCACTATGGGAATAGAAAGTACCCAATAACCTCTTACAGGAAGGGCTTTTGAGGATTCCACCTATTATACTAAGGCTTGAAGGGATTTCTGGGAACTGTGTATGTCCCCAGAGGAGAGCAAAGCTACAGCAATCTACACACGTGACTGTCAGAAACAAACAGACTTAAGGAGGTGCAAAGGACAGCAGCCTCAGAGCAAAGTGCTTAGGCTGTCCCAGACAGTCAGGTCCTGGGTTTCCTGAACTGTGCAATTCCACCAGAAACACGCAGGAGAAACTGCTGGGCTCCCACACCTCTCCCACAGGACTTGCCAGGCGAGGTGTCTAATTTCAGCAGCCGGTGTAACACGTTTCAAAGGCAGATGTAAAATCCTCACTGAAGAGTACGTCCCTGAGGATATTTCTCCTTCATTCTGCAGAGCCTCCAAGCTGGGCTACACCTCTTCCCTTCTCTGTTGGCGCTTGCTTCCTATGACAGTCCTGGCTCCCAGGTGGGTGGGCCAAACGCTTCTATTCCTCACCTGTAGTTGATATTTCTCCTTGAGTTGATATCCCAGCTCTGGATGGCTGCCCACATCCTCTTTACAACTTCCTCTCGGGGAGGCTCACATATACCCCAAGCCTCTGGACCGTCAAACATGATATGGGAGAGCACACCACAGGCATTGTAGGATACCTCAATCCCATCTGCTTTGCTCTCCAGCAGATTGCTGCCAAAAGAGAAGAGATCATTTAGAGGTGTTAATGCACCAGGGGTTTCAAAGTCTCCCAGTGATTCAGGAGCAGAGCTCCAGGGTGCTCTCCCTGCCCCAGCCCAGCTGTTCGTTAGCCAGGTGCTCACCTGAACACACTGATGAACTGGGAGGTCATGAGCTGTGGGCGGAGCTCCTTCACCTCTGCTACATTGCCCAGGAGGCCCAGCATGTTGCGATGCAGCTCCTGTTTCTCTGGGAACTCCTAAGCAAGCAAAGAACAGGATTATACAAAAGAAGGGCTGGGGTCGTGCTGAGAACCAGCAAGCCTGGAGAAGGAGTCTATGGTACGCCTATTTTTGAGTATTGAGCTGGGTATTTTTGAGCAGTTGGGAATGGTTCCTTAGCAGATGTCAAAGGGAGTTCTGGTGTTCAAGATTCAAATGAAATGAGAATTGGGGCCAGGACCTACTATTTGCTGCTGCTCTACTTCAGAGGGACTGTACACAAGACGTGGAAAGGGGAAAGTGCATTGAACGCAAGTTTCTCTGTTTTTCTGCTTGTTGAGTGGATGGATGAAGGAAAGGAGAAAATATGCAAGCTTTTTTGTTTCTCTTTGTGCAATACAGGAAGTACTGCTTATGGATCAGTAGAGCCAGGGATCCTGCCTCTCCGCTGCCAGTATCAGCATTGCTCTAGAGGAAACCAGACAGACTCACTTTCAAACACTCCAAGAACAAATTCATGCCACTGTAGTTCAGGAACATCTCGCAGTTATCGGGGGTCTCATCAGTGATGTTCCAGAGGGCACTCCAGGAGAACTCCATCACCTGATCGCACTACAGAGCCAAGGGGACAGAAACAGAACTTCACTAACACAGGAGCCCAGTGCAAACCAACCACTTGTATTTCCTCTCTGATATCACCCTAAATGGCCCCAGAGATTAGAAAAACCTTGTTATTTACTTTCAACTTGTCAGCGAATAGATTTTTTGTTTAATGTCTTTGCCTCCCTGTCACATTCCCCTGCCCTCACTCTGGGACAGGAAATTCTGCAGCATCAGTTAGAGAAGTCTCATGTTTGCTAGAGAAGCTGAGCTGGAACTCCAGCCTGATCTCTGTGCCTAAGTCAGAAGAAAAAATGCTCTGTGCATAAGTTTTGGGGAGAAACACTCACCGTTTTATCAGCCAACTTCTTCTGAATCAATTTCAGCATTGTCTGTGGGCAGAGGAAGGGAAGTCAGAAGCAGTTCAAGAATCACAGAGCTAAAACTTAACTGCTGGAGTATTGGCCGATTTGCAGGCATGTGTGGTTTTGAGCCTTTGCAGAGAACCTATTTGGTCTCTCTGTCTCTAAACCAGCGGACTGGGTTATGTTCAGTGTTTCAAGAATTCACAGAGTGAGCTATCTTGCAGTCCCCGAGCTGTTGATTTTGCAGTCAAGTCAGTTTTGAGCTGTATGACAAAGTCTGGAACACGGTATAACCGTACCAAAGCAGTGGCCTCCGTAACTCTCTTTGAAAACATAAGGGATAGGGGTTGACATGAGTTGGGAACCTGATGGAAGCTCAGGGAGATGCAGAAGGAGCCAGTGACAAGGTGGTACCAGTTCTGGAAATGATATGCCAAAGGCAAAGGTATGAGATTACACTGCTTCCCTGCTCTCGCAGACTGTCTCTGAGATTATGACTTCCAGCACTGACGAGCCAGTAAAATGTGTCACAAGGAGAGGTAGGTTCCTGTAAAAGCTGCCATTGCTGGGACACCAGTCCCCTCCTGTGATTCTGCAAGGCTGGATCACTGGCTGGACACGTTTGGTGACCACCTGCAAGGGAACTTGTGCTAGCCTGGGTTAAGGATAAGTAGACACCTTGGGACCATACCAACCATGACAAACCCCATCTTGCCCACAGCTTCTTTATGATCGTTGTCCACCTGGCAGACCAGAGCGTTACAGAGGTGCACAGCGATGCGCTGGATTGACTCATCCTGCCGGCTCTGGTTGAGGATGTTCAGCAGCAGCTCATTGACTCGGCGGTACTGGAACTCCAGCTCCTCAGGAATGCTGAAGTTACACAGTGTAAGGCAGCAGTTTCGCTGTACCTGGGTCAAAGCAAAGTGAACACTGGGCCATGTGGCTACAAATATCGTAGAGCCCACCACCTCATCTTTCCTTGCTGCCTGGTACTGAAGCCATGTTTTTGCTTGACTATGACCACTACAATTTCTGTTACTCTCCTCCCATCTAGCGCTGAGCTAGAGCCCTGCTCCAGCAGTACCCTCTTCTCTCCCTCTGTCGCTCGAGTGTCCCAGGGCCATACCGTCACCCAGTGCCGTCGCTTTCCGAGCCAGTTCCTCGCTGTCTGCTGCTCTGTACGCAACAGTGGCTGTTCTGCACCCCAGTGCCATCACAGCCTCAGGCAGCTTCCAGTACTGTGTGTTTGGATAATGTATCTTTCTGTTGGCTCAACACCTCCAACACCCACCCCCTTTCCACCCCACAGTCAGTGCTGGGCACCTGAGGTGTGTTTTGTACATGCCTTTGACCACTGTCATCAGATAAAAAGGAGCCTTGCTTCACCCTCGTTCTGGAGAACACGTGGATAAGGAGCACGCTGTGTGTAATCCCCATCGCTAAATGAAGGTAAGCAGCAGATCTTGGCAATAGCTGCTCTGGCGTGCTCTTGGCTCATATCTCAGAGGCTTAGAAGACCCAGATGCTACCACCAGGCTAAGGAACTAGTACAGGGAAGGAGGACTGTGAGAACCAAAGAAACGGGGCTGCTCTTACTGTGACCTCCTGGTAGGACTCCATGCCATTCAGCACCACCTGGATGACCTGGCGCCGCAGCTTTACGCTCTGCTCCATCCGGTACTCGGAGTTGGTCAAGTAGAACAGCGCGGCGCTGCCTGTCACCTGGATGTTCTTATCATCCTTGTGGCACTTGAGGGCTGTGATCACCAGCTGCAGAGAAGCAACATGAAGCTTCAGCGCCACTGACTGTTGTGGGACAAAGACTGTCAAGAGCCTGCAAGGAATGTGGCCCCGGCATTGCAGGAACATGCTTAGGGAATGAAGGTACCCGCTGGACTACTGGAACTTTCTCCAGAATGGCCTCATATGGTCCCAGGGTGAAGAAAAGACTGGGACTGCAGAATTTCCCTTGTAAGGGTGAGGTAAATGCTAGCGTGGGGGTTACCTGTAGGGCTCGCAGCAGCTGGCTACAGCGTTCGATACGGGCGATGTCAAAAAGGAGGTTGATGGCCCGGGAAGTGATTTCTGGCCGGTGCTCAGTGTAGGCCTCGATAGCATTCAGGACTTGCTCTTCGTTCTTGTCTCCACTCACCTGGCACGGAGGAACAAAAAGAGTCAGGGAATAAATGAAGGAGAAAAACCAACATGAGAAGGGAACCCTGAAAGGTCAAAGGGTGTAACTAGTAGGATTAGTCCCAGGATGAGAGCAAAGAGTCACTTCTCAGCCCAGGGGGACAAGAAATGGCACCTTTGGGGGAGGAAGATGCTATTCAAAAGTAAGACTCATTTTCTCTCCTTAAATCCTTTCCTTGTAGCCACAGACATCACAGTCCTTCAGACAGGATGGCTTTCCCAGATCCTTCTCCACGTGGCATGTTTTTTAACTGTAATAACCATGTGGGGTGTGGGTCTTGCCTTCTGGTAGTTCTCCTCCATTATCAAATAGCTGTTGAAAGGCTGGAACTCATTTGTCACACCCAGGACCCTAAAAACTCTGCTCTGCTGGCACCCAGTAATTTCTGTTCTTTCAATGTTTACCAAGTACCAATTGCTGATGTTCTTTGGCCTCGTTACCTTGTAGGCTGGAATATGCGTCAGGCGGCAGAGAGATGTTTCAAAAAGGCCCAAGAACTGGAGCGGTCGTTTCAGACCCCGGAAGGGAGCGATGCTGCTCTTTGCTGGCTCAATGCTGAGGAGGGGAGAAAAAAGAGATCACTCATGTTGGTACCATGTTTCTTCAGGTGTCTCCTGCTACAGAGGCATCTGTCAGCTCTCCATTCACTCTGACTGTACTGCTCCATCACCAGAGTAACAGCTACGCTCCAGTCGTACGCCAGTCAGCTTCTAAACCTAACACTAGACAGTCAGCCCAGGCGATCCTGAGCAAAGCACTAAATGTGTTCAACGGGAACAGCAGTAAGAATTCACGCAGACAGAATGCAGCTTTCCCAGGTGGAATTTGTCCTGGATATTCACTAGCTGGCGTGAATGTTTCCTCTTAGAAAAGGGCTGTGGCTTTCACTGATCTAAAGTATTTGCAAACTGGTCTGAATGTCATCTGATGGACACTCTAGTCCACTTCTGTGATCATGCAAGAACACTAGTTTTGTTGCAAAGACCTCAGTAATTGCTGTTTCTTTACCTTGTCTGGCCCATCTTCTCCTCCATGCTTGGGATAGTGCAGTTCTCCAGCATGGTGTGCCCTGAGATATCGAGCGAAGTGAGGTTTACTAAGTTTTCCACAAACAGGTTTAGAACTCGCCGGGTCAGCTTGAATTTGTAGTAACTGGACAGATGGTCTCGGGAGATATCCAAGTGCCTGCAAAGGACAGAGAGCAGCTCAGAGCCTGGAAAACATTAGCTGGAGCTTCCGCCTCTCTACCAGAGGAAGATGATGAGTTAAGTGTGCTTATTATTTATTATTATTTTTACTATTGTCATTTCCCTCACAAGATACAGGACTGTGGTTCTGTAGGATGTGGCAGCAGCATCTGGCCCTGTGTCTAACCTCTAACCGAAGCACACAGGTGTCTGGTTAAGGTCTATTTAGAATGGAGCACAATGACTCATTTGGCCACACATCACAAAGGAAATCGCTCCAGGCTCAGGAACTGCCTTTCCCAGGCTCTATCCCAGCAGCTGCCTGAGCTGCTTCTGCCTGGAGATTAAGATGCGCCAGACGATCTTTGCATCCTCAGAAACATTGTCTCATCCCACAAATTAAGTTATACAAACTTTTGTCTGCTTATATCTTACATTCCCAACACATGCACACCCCCAGGCTATTAAGCTGTCCTGGTTCCATTCAGGTATGTAAATGCTTAGGCTTTGGGGAAGCCCTGAAGCTAAGGGAGTGGTGGGACACGCTGACCAGCCATCATGTGCAGGTAGGGCCTCTTACAGGACAGGGGCTGCTCTGGCCTGTCAAGCAGCAGCTAAGAGCCTTGGGAGAGACTTTTCTAAACTGCTGAAGACAGAAGCCAACATCCACTCACAGAAGTGTCTTCTACCTTTTGTAGACACTGAGACTTAACATTTTCTAAGTCCAATAACTTCATCCAGGACGTTCCCTCGGACTCATAGGCCACATGTTAACGTGGTACCCCCTAGTGTCTGCAGGCAGTAGAGGTGAGGCTAAAGCCACTGCAAAGCATCCTTCGTGTGAACAGTGAGGCTTTTTGGCTTGGGAAGTCCTGGATCCCTTTCCTGATACCACTGTGCAGTTTGAATAGCAATTGTCTCGACTGTTTCAGGAAGTCATTGCACTGTCAACACTGTTAGCTCAGGAGTGCCTACTGATTTATGCTGCTCGTTCCCTTGATTGCACCATCCATGCACCCTGCGCTGTCAGGGAACAGCGAGTAGGAGGTCTGAGCTCGGACTTTTTTTCTAGTTTTACCTCAGAGCCAGGCCTAAACTTTGGTCATTCCTGTTTGATCAGTGGTTTGGAAAACTGAGTTTCACAGTGTGAATGCTGCTATGTCAGTGTATGGACACATCTGTAGCCTCTCAGCTATGCAGCCGCTTTTTTTTGTTTGGCTGGGGGGGTGGTGGTGGTTGTGTTTTGGTTTGCTTTGTTTTTGCCTTTGGGGTGTGTGTGTGTGGCTGTGGCGTGTGGGTTTTGTTTCTTGTTTTTCCAAGAAGGAGTTTTTGCTAAATGGTGCCCTTTTGCAAGCATAATGCAGGCTGGCTTTAGACACATCAGAAATGTGTTGTGAGTCGATGAGTGAGCCCCTTCATGGGAAAGTTTCTAACTTGAAACTAGCAGTGGGTGGCTCTCCATTAGCTGGCAAGCAGAGCATTCCAAAGGACCTTTCCCTATCAGCAGGAAAAGGATAAACAAGGAAGAAGCGATCTGCTGACCTGAGCTTGCGAAGCTGTGCAATCACTTGGATGTGCTCCTCTGAAAGGTCCATGTTGTAAAGCACTAAGGAAACCAGACTGTCCTTCCATTGGGTCAGAAACCCCACATCATTCAGCTGGATCCCAGAGAGATCAAGAGCTGCGAGGGAGGCCAAAGGCCGAAGCAATGTCTCCACATTTACCCCTTCGATTAAGCGGCCCAGGTTGAGGAAGCGCAAGCGGCTAAAGCCTTCAAAAGTAAAGTCCTTGACCAAGACCTGGCGAGTGGGGTTCACCAAACAGTCATCTTCACAGCCTCCAGGGTTCTCCTCCTCGTAGAAGATATTACAGCAGCCAAAGAGGCTGAGGGAGATAAGTGTGTGGCTGAAGCTCACCAAGGTTTGCAGACTCTTGGCTGTCAGCTTCTCACAGTTAGTCAAGTAGAGCTCAACAAGATCCTGGAAGATGGGAAACCAAAGTTAGAAATTTCACAGGTAGAGTGCCCGCCCTGTTTGTCCCTCCCACTGGGACAGCCCATGTATCACCCAACTTGACCAGCGTTCCCATCCTATTCTCTACAGTGGCTTTGGGAGCTGGGAAGAGAGAAGCTGAGATTCTCCCAAAGAATGTTTGTCCGATGAAGGATGGAGTCTTGGGAATCTCTGGGTGCCTGGGATTCTATCTGGTGCCAGTGCAGGGCTGCTGCCACACCAAGTGGCAGCTGGAGTGCAATACCACCTGCTTCCTGATGGCTTCCAGGTCCTGGTCCTGCACAATCTGCTCCCTCAAGTGGATCCGAGCCAGCCTGGTGCTCCGGGGATCCGAGAAGAGGGTGAAGAAGCTTTCATGGGGTTCAAAGATGCTGTCCGTCTTCACCAACTCCACGTACCTGTATTGGGGCAATGACGTTAGCACAGGATAACGCAGAGGCTCAGTTACAGCTCTAGCACCCTCACTGGTTATGGGAAAGGGTGACTCGCACACAGAGTCCCTCCTGACAGCCCGTGGGGTAACGGGAGCCGCCCTATTACCTCTTCTTCCACAGAACTAACAGTCCTCAGGAAAATATCAGGCAAAGATTAGTGCAGGGTTGTGTGTGTGTGAGCACATTGGATTCTGGTGAGCACAGACCCTGGGATTCTTTTTCCTTAGCTGTTTAAAGCTAATAATTTGATTTTTTTTCCATTTTTGGAAAATCAGCCAGCCAAGGTTCTCTGCCAGACTTTGTGGGCAGAGTTCAGCCAAGATAGACTGCGATAGCCAAATTATAAATCCCTGGAAACAGGTTGCTTTGTAAAGCTATGGGAGCAGCAGCCTTAAAATTTAACATCTGTTAGCACTTTGCACTCCTAGCTCCCTGGTTTGAGAGAGAGCTGTAACGCTTCGGCGGTGGGAAATGGGAAAGCTCCTTTGTTGCTTAGTGATGTTCTTGGAAGAAGCAGTGACTGTTTCAGTCTGGGTTTACCTATGTGGAAATGGGGATTTCCACAGAAACTGGAATGATTTATAGCAGTACAATAAACCCTGGCGACACTTCCTTCCAAAGTTAATGCAAATCCTTAGTTCAAATATGAGGATCAATTGGGGGAAAAAAACCAAACCAAACCCCAGCCCTATGAATTCTTCCCTATTTTTCCCCCCTTTCCCATCACCCTGTTTTAGAGAACTATACCCTCCCTTCCCTGAGCCCCCAGCTCCTTCCCAAATCATGCAACAGCTTCTCCATGTGCCCAAAACGTACTCATTGACGAGTTTGTCACAAATCTCGCTTGGCAAGAAGATGTCGGGATGGAGCCGGAGAGTTTCATTGTCCAGGAGGTAGCAGAGAGTCCCCTCCAAGTTGCGCAGGCAGTAATCTGTGCACAACGTCATCAGCGACTCGGGGCTGTCGGATGCCATTTTGAGGGAAGTTATGGGAAGGGAAAGAGCCAGGAGGAAACTTTTGGTTCAGTAGATTCTTCCCTCAAATGAAGCTCCAGGATGAGTTTACAGGGACATCAGGACACCTATAAGCAGAGGGGAGGGGGAGAAGAGGCAGGAAGATGCATTGAGAAAGGTCCATTGGCAAGTGTCCAGCGAAGCTGTCGCAGCAGCAGGATGGTGATAGTTGTATTTACAGCCCATCACTTGCTGACCTCAAAAGAACCTGCAGCGTTTTGGCCTCTCTGGCAGTGTGCCCTTAATTCCGTGGTATGTCCCCGTCCCCAGGGGACACTGCGGGAATGAGTTAATCCCGGCAACGGGGAAGCATTTTCTTGGTGCGTGGCCTCATTTCCAAACACATTTTGTGTTATCTGGCTGACAAGGGCCCTCGGAAAGGGAAGTGGCAGAAACCACATTGCTTTGTTTCCTTCAGGGTGGGTTGGATAAACCACCACAAAATTTACTGTCAGGATGATCGTTTGGACAACCCCAGTGGGATCTGGTGGCCCCGTATCTTGTGCTATATCTGTTTGCCATCGTCCCAAGTGCATGTTCATGTTTTTCTGTAACACCAAGCCAGAAGCTTCACATGAGTCCTTGAACTAGACTGTGAAGCGGATCAGGTGCTGGAGGGAAGCACACAGACTGGTTTGGTTTCTCTTTGAGTGCAGCATCAAGCGAGGGTTACGCTGCACACCCGCAACTGGAGCTGCCTGGGACACGCTGCCCCAACCCATTTCAAATCTGTCACAGAACAGTATGAGTGACTGACCTGGAAGAAGGTAAGATGCTTCTGCCCTTCTTCGTTTTTAGTACAGGATAAAGGAGGATGGGCGAGGCAGGTAATTAGGGGATGCTATTCCTGTCTGTTTTCTTTTTTGAAAAGTCTCATGGCTCTAGTACTGAGGCTCGCTCACTGGCACTGAGGGAGAGCTGGATGGAGCCTTGGAAGTATTTAGCAGAAGTGACTGAAGACCAACACCACCATTTCACTTTCAAAGGATCCTATCACGCTAGAACTAATGCAAACCCTTCTATGTATTTCTATGGGTACAAAAACAAACAAACAAAAAGTGTTGAAATTTTACTTTTCGATGTAAAACCTGCATCTTCTCACTAAGTACATCCCTGCTGGAGTGAGAACGCGGGTGCTGTGGCGTCAGTTCTTCTCCTCTGTGCCACAGCTGAGCAGCCGTCGTTAGGGAAGTTGTTGCCCTGAACTATATTCCATTTCTGACCTTTATCCTGCAGCTGCAAAGATCGGGACACTTGTCTGTGTCTCCAGCTCTGCTTCTCTGAAGCCTCTGGTGCTCTCTTTCCTTCATTCATGCAGCATCGGTACAAGGTGGAAGAGTTTAACCCCATTTCCACACCTTAATCACTGCTCCTGAAGGCACCAGAGTGGATTTGGCACTTTCCCTCCTCCTCTTTCAGATGTCCTGTGCAGCCACTGCCCGGGCGATGACACCTGTACGAAGGAGCAGGTAAGGCTGTGCACAAGGGTAACCTTTCAAATTCAGGTACCAAATGGTCTCTGTGGGTGACAGGAGCAGCGCTGCGACTGAGCCTGCCCAGCAGCCCAGGTTCCTGGCCCTCAGATACCTCCCGGTGCTGCGGAATGGATTTCCATGCAAACACAAAGGCAGCACAAGCTGGAAATCAAAGCTCTTTTCTGTCTTCC
>VZRU01007558.1:0-12876 GCA_013398155.1 Pedionomus torquatus
CAATTCACTAAGTTAGTAGCGGCAAAATCCTCAGAAAGAAGAAATAAAATGTACATCTCTATCCCACTGTGCTGCCAGGCTGCCGTGTGCCGGGTACACCATGACTAACCAGGTCCATCATAGAAACAAGAACGTAACCATGAAATAAATAGATGTTGACACTGGTGGGATCCCAGGGCTGTTATAATTCATCGTTTTTCCTATTTTCTCCTCCAGTTTCTGTCGTCTTCTCTTTCTGGGACCCTGTGCAATGAAGGAAAACCCATTACAGGCTGGGGTAGGTTTTGCAGCACCAAAAGCATCACTGATGTTCGTTTGTTATTTCTATATAACTCCGGTCTACGGCAGAGGGGTTGGGGGATACTCTGGGGCTGGGACTTGGCTCCCAGGGGCTCAGGACGCTGCTGCCATCGTGATCGGGCAGAATAAATGTGCCCCTGATCATCAGCCCCTTAACAAAGCCAGGCTGACAGCCAGGCCCTGGTCACAGTGCGCAGGGGCTGAGGCAGAGGCAGCAGCGCATTTTAACTTGACACTGAGCAGTGAAAACAAAGAAGCAGCAGGGGACCAAAATTTGCGTTCCTCTGCAGAATTAACAATTCCTTTGCCATTGGGGCTTCTACCATCCTTGTGCACAGCTCCTCCTACAATCCTCCCACAGCTACAGCCACAGAGGGTGACCACCTTCCAGACCATCAGTCAAACCTTTACGCACCGGAGTCTGATCCAGGCTCATCACCTATTGCTGCCTTCTGGGCTGTAGGAGGTTCCTTGGCTGGACTGACATCTTCAGGTTTGTCTGTTTAAAGCAGAGAGAAACAACAGAGTTGCAGGAGGACACTGAGGAGATGAGCCACAGGTGGCACCTCAGCAGAGCTGTAGTAACTCTCTCTATTACACCCAGAGAAGCCCCACGGACCGCTCCTTATTTCTCACTGCCGCTCTCTGACAGGCGCTACATCCCTGGAAGCCCCGAAGATGCACTGATTGCACAGACAAGTCACCTTCGGAGCAGTGACCACAAGCAGCAGCTCTCACTTGGGCCAGGGGACCAGCAAGGAACTCCGCTGACAAACAGCAGACTGAAAAGTACCAGGGCACTCAGAACCTGAGTTCTTGAAACAGTTCAGGAAACTCCAAGGCTTCTTGGTGCCCCAAGAAATTGTTTATTATTTATCTGAGCCACAAAACTTTCTCATTCTGTTCCTTGACACAGGACATGACCTTGAGCACTTGCTCTGGACACCCAGAAGGGAACTGACGGTTTCTCTGCCTTACGAGGCAGCCTGCAGCCCGGAGTAACACTGACCAGCCTCCCCAGGAAGTTCGTAAATCCCTCCCCTTCCTTCACAGAAACAAACACAAATGCTGGGGGGAAGAGGACACCACCATACCTAGGTTTTCCCAGCTTTCTTTGGAAATTGGTCCTGCAGTTAACTACTGTCTTCACTCATTTAGCTCCCTTTCACCCAAGACAGGGAGACACAAGCATGTTACACGTGGTAATTATACACTAGGAGTTACATACATGCTCCCCACCAGCTCCTTACCTTCCCGTTTCCCCTCCGTGGGAGGGATAGTGTTCTCTGTCTCAGAGGTGGCTGTACCATTCTTGCCCGACTCCGTTTTTGTGGTGTTCTTCTCCTTTTTGGGCTTGGGTTTGGCAAATTTGGCCTTATTCAGAAGATACTGAACTTCCCTGTCCAGGGCTGCCATCTTCAGCTCTATGTCTTTGGACAGCAGGATGGGTTTCTCTGTAGGAGAGAGCTTGTTCTGCTCAGCCAGCGTCTCATTTTTCCAAGTCTGTGGGATAGGAGGGAAGAGGTGCTTTTTGGATGCTTTTTGGTTCCAGAAATCATTGTACGTCACAGCATCTCACCGTCACCAAACTCAGGGTAACGCTGCTCCCTGCTGTGTTTCCAGCAGCTCCTGAACTACCCAGACAGAGAGAAAACGAGGAAACAGAGCCCTCAAAACCCAGCCTCTGCTTTACAAAGCTGCAGCAGGACTCCTGGGCTACCCCACCAGCCCTAGACACAATGGCCCACAGGCAACACAAGAACCATTATCCCCCCAAAGCAGCCTGGGACCGAGCTGGACATTAGGAAACACAGAAATACAGTTTGCAGGGGCACAGAAGCAAGACAAGCACCCATTGTTCCACAACCCTGAGTACACGACCTATTCCTTTGGGCAGGAAACACAACCCGAAGGACCACCCCCACCCTCCCCCAGAATCATTTGACCTGTTATTACCGTTGTCTCATTGATGGCTTTTTCCAGTGTACTCAGTTCCACCTCTGTGAATATCTGGTCAGACTCTGGAATCATTCGGGCACCCCTGCAAGATAAGGAGAAAGTTTATTTCCGTTAAACCACACGGATTGTGCCTTGGCAAATCCACGTTTATGACTCCTGCAATTATAACAATAACTGGCCACTGCACATGCCAACCAATTAGTGCATTTTACAGTTACGTCTCTTGCATCTGCAGGAAACAGAGTCCTAACTCAATCTCTGGCTGCTGAGGATGGGACAGAGCCAGCAAACGCAGCTATCACAAGATTAGAAAAAATGGGGAAGATGGAAAAAACTGAGGCCATTAGACCAGGAGGGAAAAAATCTGCTTGTAGATGGTGGGTACAGCAGGGGACAGTTCCTGCCCCCGCATCTTAAAGAGAGCTTCTATTAACGGGCTCAGAACTGAGCAGCGTTACGGTCTCTTCTCAAGAAGCACCAGTGACTTTCAGCCCATGTTCTGTCCGGTCTGTTCTGCGGCATCTCTGACACCACCATCTGCCTGACCCCCCTCCCCAGCAGCTCCATCTCACTTAAGAAAGATGGTCGAGTGGTTGAGCAGACTCTCCAGGGCAGCCAGGCGTTCTGGCCACTTTCTTCTTTCCTCCACACGTAAGAAGAGGTTCCTACAAAGCTTTTTCAGCTCCGAGAGCTTGTCTTTCAGCTCCTGCAAATAGGGTAGAGGGGAAAGGAGACGATTAGTTTGCCCCATTTAACACTCTAAGTCTCAGAACTGCAGGTTTTGTCATTCGGTCAAATATTCTGTTTCCATAGAGTAAAAAGAGGCAGGTGAACTCAAGAGGTTCCTGCTAAAGCTGTTGAAGGCACATCCATAGCTGGAAGAACCTTCTACTTTGTTCTGCGAGTTATGCACTGAGGAAGCAAGAGACTTCCAAGAATCAGATTTTGAAGGATCAAGAGGCATCAATGTTCCCTCCCACGCCAAGGACAGTGACTGGTGGCCCGACCCCAGGCAGCAGTACCTTTGTTCCAGCTGCATAGCCCTCCTCCTCCATCCAACTGGAGGCCTCACTGAGCTTTTTGGAAATCTCTTCTCTCTGCTCCTCTGTCGAGACAAACTGATACTCCTCCTGATAAAGCTTGTCCTGGAAAGAACAAAGCAAGCGTTCTTGTCAGATACTACTGGAAGCTACAAACAAACAGGTCACCTACGTGCAACTGGACTGGACCCAGAGCTCTCGGGGCTGCACTGGCCCCAGGAAGCTCTCATTCAACCCTCCCAGACCTGGGCTCCAGTTCCTGGCATCACCAGGAGTGTGCCAGTAATACACCCAGTATCTGATGGTAAAACTGCACCAGCCACGCTGCTCTCACACACACTGAACATCATTCGCCTCCTCTGCAGCAGTTCATCAGAGGCTATAGCACCTTTACAGCCCAAATGTTCCAAACCACAGGGGTGAGTGCACTAAGGGACAGTGGAAACCCAGCGTTCAATGTGTGAGACACTCTGAAGGAAAGCGTTCATTTTGTATCAAGGAAACCTCCCAACTCCACGCTGGCTTGGGAAACTTAATGGCAGCAGAAAAACTGACTGAAAGAGGAAAGCTGGACTCTTCAAACCAGCTTCCCCCAACTGAAACCACTTCCCTGCATTCGGATCAGCCAACCTGCATAAAGACACTTCTATGTGGAATTCTCATTTCTTCCTATCCCTCTCTCACCTGGGTCTCGAAGATGAACGACTCCAAGCTGTTGGCTGACTTTTCTCTTTCCTGTTTCTCTAGATCTCTGATTGTCAAGTCTTGGAGTCTAACACGGGAAGAGAACAGAAATCAAAGGTAGCAAGTGCCTTTAGATGTGCACAACACTGCACACATCAGCCTCTGCGGAGAGCAGCGCTACGGGAGCTATCACCACTCCAGAGCCATTCACCTCCTCCATCAAAAGCTTTAGCCACAGCCATTTCAAACGTACTTTTTCATGGAGCTCTTCAGGTCCTCCTCCAGCAGGTCAGGGATATCATTTACATCCAGGTCCATGGTGATCTCATGGACAAGCTTCTGCTTCTTGGGTGCTTTGATCTTCTTCTCTTCCTCTGTTTTGATAGCTGTGTCGTCGCTGGAACTTTTGGAGGATTCTTCCTCTTTTGCAGTTTCTCTGTTTTCTTTGGGATCCTGGAACAGGTAAAACACATTCTCAGGCAAGGGGACAGAGCTGCACGTTTTGCAACTTTTTTTTTTTTTTCAAGGCACTAACAGGGAAAGCAGAATTGAACTGAGGAAATTGCACCAAAATCCCAGTCCCGTTCCTTCGGTCTGATGCTCACCTGAGGGTCTGATTTCTCGCCTTCCTCCTTTTTCTGGGACTCTGCTTTTGGAGGGGCAGTTTCCGCCTGGCCCGCAGACTGCTGTTTCTCTTCTCCCTGTTCTTCTTCTTCTGCGCTGCTTTTCTGCTCTTGTTTCTCCCCCTGCTCTTCTTTACCTGGTTCTGCCAGGCTCTCTTCTTCCTCCTGCTCCCCACAGCAAAAGGGGAAAACAAAACAGTGTTTTTAAAGTACAAATTCCACGCAAATACTTCACAAAACAGATAAATCTCTGCAAAAGTCCCCTATGTGTGAAAACCAGCACTCGCGGTGGCTGTATCCCTTAGCGAGGGGCTGTGCTGAGCTTGAGTACTAATTAAGCGTCTTGGAACATCAGTCCACCCCTGCTGGACGTGCCAGCAAAACAGCACAAGTTTCTTTAAGCGCACAACACATGAAGCTCCAGAGAATAGAGCACTCCCAGGAAATACTTGAAATCCTGACGTGGTACCTGACACTTTCAGTTCTGCTCACAGGAACCGCTGCCCTGTCAGCACCTGGAGCAAGACCCTCCCGCTCACAGACACCCCGGGGCTCACCTGGACTGAGTCCGTCAGGTTCTCTCCCATCTCTGTTGCGGGGCCACCGCCCCCAAACAGACTGGAGATGGTGTTTCCAAGTTCTGTTCGTGGGAGACAAAGGAGCCAGAATATTATATACTCAAAGGAGGAAGAAAAAGTCACCTTCATCTCCCAGTTCTTCCCCTCGCAACCACAGCGATCACCAGGCAGCTCCTTTGGCTGTGGAGTTTTGCCAATACACTCCAGAAAACCATCCCTCCCTGACCTCCCTTTGAGGTTTTCTGTGCACCGACACACAGAGCCTCTACCTCTGCTGGAACGAGACCTGAAACTTGTAACTTCAACTCAAACTGTGGCTGTTACCTCCCATCCCCCTCTCAGCTCCCAGCTCACAGATTTCCAGCTCCTTTCTAGACGGTCCTGTGTTCTAAACCCCAAGTGCTGCAGAGGACAGACCAGGCGCCACAACTCAGACAGCAAGGGTGGGGAACGCTGTGGATGCAGGACTTCCCTTCAGGGCAGAGCTCCCCAGATCAGCAACTGTGGCCCAGCATGGAGGGAACCAGCTGCATGCATGCTGCAGTCACCTTAGGGCGGTATGGCATTCCAGAGCTCCCGGTAGCACCCAGATGCCACTTGCAAAGGGCTTCTAGGTATTTTGCAGCCATAGCTGCCATCAGAGACCACGGGTGACCCTTCAATCTCCACATCCACAACCCACACTGCTTACTCTGCTCAAAGCAGTGAGATGCTTTAGCTACCCCAGCTAGCATGGGTAAAACACTGATATCAAAGTTCAGCATTTACTTGTCAGCGTTGACTCCTCCTCCAGCTTGTCTTCCACCAGGGTCTCAAACACAGATTCCACCTTGGAAAGGGGAGCAGAGGTTGAGTTTTACGCAGGGACCAGAAAGAGGCGCAGAACTGGAAGATACATCCCAGCAGGGCAGTGCTTACCCGATCAAGGCTCAGAACTCCACTCTCATCCATGTTGAAGTGAGCTTTGATGCCTTTGGACTCATAGTCCGAGTGCTTCTTGAAACTGTCCCCAACCCCCTTCAGCCTCACAGTGGTGAGATTGAGAGAACCAAAGACCCTGACGACACAGGGACGAAAGCAGAGAGAAAACTTAAGCAAAGGACGCTGCAGAAGAGCTAACCCCTTCCCACAGCCACCTCTGCAGGGTTGGACAGCTGCACAGAGCAAGGAATCAGCATGGTTCCGTTCGCTGAAGTGCACAGGACTGAGAACAGAACTGCAAACGCATGCTGGTGGCCAGGCAGGGTCTTAGGCTGGCCACCAGTAAAGTTTTCCACCTGGACAAACTGCAACACCCACTCAGATGATGGCCTCGACTCACCGCAGGTCATCCTGGCTCAGGAAGGACAGGTCCCCGTAGTTGACGTAGAACTCAAAATCGTCTGTGTAGCGGTTGAAAGTGATAACTTTGCGCTGTGGGTAGGGTGCCATGCGCTGGAACAGAACCCTCTTGTTGTGCTTTAAGCTCTTGGATTTATCATCCTCCTCCACCTCACGAGTAAACTCCACCTGCATAGCAAGAAAAAATTCAACAGCTGCGAACTGCTGCTGTGGTACCTTCCCTCAGAGGCTTCCGCAGCATTTGGCTGCTCCACCTTGGGCAACCTATTGTCCAACAGATGTTTCTATGAGCCCAGCTTCTTGGATACAGCACTTCTACAGTCAGACTGACTTTATTCTGCCTGATTTCTTAGACTGGCAGAGATCTACATCCATTTCTTGCTCAAAGGAGCCCAAGGGGTCACCCAGAAGGTCTCTCCCAGCACAGCCCCATCTTCCCATATCCTGCACAAGAGGCAGCAAGCCAAGGCTTACCTGGATGGGAAACACGGTGGCATCCCGAACCACGAAAGGCTTCACCTTAAAGGCTTTGCTCAGCGCCGCAGCCTGGTAGACAGCACCCATGGCAGCAGCCTCATCTGCATTGATGTTCTTACCCAGTTCCTCTCTGTGAGGTTAAAAACAAGACATTGGCTTTGTGGCTGCTGCCACCAACAGTGACTTGACAGAAGACAGACTGAAGGGGCTAAACATACTCACTTGCCCACAGCTTTCAGCAAAACCTCCTGCACTTTGGGGACTCGCGTAGCACCGCCAACAAGAATCACCTGGTCAATTCCGTCCTAGGGATTGGAAACAGTCACCTTGAGTTGAAAGAGCAGTTGAGGAAATCCAAGTTCATGGCCGCCTTATGCTCCTTCCCCTGTTCCCACTGACACACTCCACGACAACATGGGGAACCTGGAGTCACGTCTGCCAAACGGGGACACTGTGACCACTGCTTCACGTCACCTGAGACCCAGGACTTGGTTCACAATTAGGCAGATTGCAGTTTAACACTAGAGGAGCTAGCGACTGGGACAGCAAGTGGGACCAGGACAGAGGGAAATCTGGACTCAGTGCCTTGCACGGAAAACGAGAGCCAAGAGATGCTCAAGGACATCCTGGCACCCCGAAAATTGAGCATTTAACAACGCACTGAGTCTCTCCAAAGGGCTGCAGCGCATTTGGTCCAACTGCAGGCCTGAACAGGAGTGCCCAGAGGAGAAGCCTGACCAGCAATAATTCTGTTTCCAGGCACTTTGTGATAAACTGCAGAAGAGAGACCAAAACCAGCATCCGAGACAAAAAGAAAACAAAACCAGAAAAGTCAGGGTTTTAAACCTCCAGCCCAAGAATAAAGGTTTTTAACATAAACACATCCTCCAAGTCCTTTGTTTGTGGTGCACAGCACAAGGAGCCATGAAGTTCTCCTGGCTTTAAACAGCAGCAAGCAACCTTCCTGCTGCAGCCACACTGCTCTATCGCGACAGCTGGCTCTTGTACTTCCCAGCAGCGCCGAGAGCACCACCACCGATTGTGGCACGACACCAGCTCCATACACAGAGACTTCAGGCTTGTAAAAGCCTTCCCAAACCTACCAGGGTCATCTCTGCGCTGCTCAGAGCCTGCTGCACCGGTCCTGGGACTCGCTGAAACAGGTCAGAGCATAAATCCTCAAATTCTTGCCTTGAGACCTTGGCCTTGAAGTCGATGTCGTCTAGGAGGCCCTCAATCTGTCCAGAAAAAAAAAACAACAGGTGGAATGACATTAATCAGAGCGTTCTCCAAGCAAAATCTTTGCCCAGTATGCAAGGAGTTCCAGCTTCCTTCACGGACTGAGGGCCTGACCACAGACCTTGTCAAACCCTGCTGCGGTTCAGGAGGCGAGAGGATAGAACGTGGATGTAACAAACAACTTCTCCCAGTGACAATCATTTACCAAACCTCACGTGACTAAGTCCATCCAATCCCCTCATTTAACCACCAGTGGTACTAAGTGGGCACAAGTTGAGGGATCGGCACCCCTGGAACAGCACCAACAGCGCAGAGGGAGATGTTCCTGCACACCTGCCCTTAACCCACCCACACCAGTCCCAAAGGTGCTGGAGGCCCTCACAGAGGCCAGACCTGTGCCATGTGGTCAGCGTTGGCGCTCAGGATGGTTTTCAGGCGGTTGGCCTCCTTCAGGAGTTTGGCCATGGCCCGTGGATTCTTCCGGACGTCTTTGGAAGGGTGCTGTTCATTAAAGAGTTTCGCCAAATAGTCCCGGAGACGCAGCTCCATCTCTAAACCTCCCAGAGTGCGGTCAAACCTGAGCAAAAGAACAAATGGAGATGTAACAAATTAAACCTAGTTGGAAAACAAACAAACTTCATCTATTACATGACAAATATGCAGAGCAGCAAGTGGTCAAAAGTAGCTGCAGTACTATCAGCTGCAATTTAATGTGGAAGAGCAATGGCTGATCCAAAAATAGCACATTATAACGAAACACAGAAAAGAAAGATTCACCACCACAACAGCCTTTGAGCAGGAAACCTCATCATATTTAGGGCAAAGACCTTGTTGCCAAGCCCACCAAAGGCTGAGGAGCCAAAGGGTGGCTGCCTTGGGTCTCCGGTATTTCCTTGGAAGCAGCAGTGGAAGTGTTTTGCAGTTACAATTGCTGGGCCAGCAGCTGACAGCACCCCGCTCCTTATGCGGCCAACGCACTGCGTTTTCAGTCCTCTCTGGGAGGATAATCTACTTTTTCAAACTGACACGCTCTAATTCTGTAAGTTTGTAGGAAGCGGAATCAGGCTAAAATGGCTTGAGGCTACAAAAACCAGCAACCCTGAAAGAAATTAAGTATATTGGTGGCCTCCTGGAAGCTCTCGGTTGCCTTCTGCGCAAGACAGTGACACCAGAATCACTACCACCTACGGTCTTCTGGCTTCAAACGTTTCCCACTCTGCCACCCAAATTACTGTGCTGAAACCTCACCACAAAAATTCCACCTTTAGAAGAGACTGTGAACCAAATGGCTCTTTTCTGGGTCCTGTGGGTTCTGTGCAAGTCGTATTGAATTCTTACCCAATGCCCTGGATCTGCAACTGAGGTTGGGTTCCTGAGTCCTTAGTTTTCACTGTCTGATATGTAACAATAGTACAAACGGTGCTTCCTGCTCCCATGTCGTAAAACATGATATTCTGAAAAGAGAAGCTGGGATGGTGAAGCAGAAACACCCCGGTGTCCCCCACAAGTAAGGAAAGAGCCCCACAGCGTCCCGGCCTGACGCAGACCCAGCCTGCCCACTCCCTCGCCCAGCTTTGCACCACAGCAGCAGGACTTGTTCTTGGATCAAACATGGGAGGTGTGCATGGTCACGCTTGACAGGCGGACAAGAAAACTTTTTCCATCCATTTCATAGATCAGAAAACCAAGCTTTGCTCTTTTAAAGCTTCTTCAAGATCAGGAAAATCAAGTATTTCAGAGTCAGTCTTCCAATACCTTAGACAATTGCTAAGGTTATTCCCCCCATCCCATTGACAGGAAAGGAACAAAGTTTACACAAGGGGGACTCCCGGCCACCTGCCCTCGCTCTCAGGCTTCTCCATGAACTCACAGAGGGATTCACCTCTTTCTCTTGCTGATGAGTGCACAGTAACAGAGACGGGTTGCCCAGCAGCATCGGTTTCCTCCCAGTTAAATCCTTTAGATTTTACCTGCAGCGCTCCCTCCCTGCATGCAGGCGCCCCCCAACCCTACCTGTGCGGTGGAATTGATGTCCTTTCTCCTGAACACCCCATAGTTGAGGGCCACGGCAGTGTTGTCGTTAATGAGCTGCAGCACCTTCAGGTCAGCCATGCGGGCAGCCTGCAGCACCGCCCTCCTCTCCGCCTGGTTGAAGTAGGCAGGGACTGTGATCACCACGTCCTTGATGGGCTGCTCTGGAAGAGGAGCCGGGAACACGTTTTTCCATCGCTGCAGCCATTCTTCAAGCAGAATGCAGTCAGCAGCCAGGAATGTTAGGGGTGAATCTATCTACATCCTGTTGACACCAGTGGACTGCAGGCTCTCACAAAGCCACGTGTCCCCTCACCTTTCTTTCATGTGTCAGGACACTCTCAAGTGCTCTGAGATGCCTTAGATTTCAGCAAATGTTATCCTCACAGAGACTGACGTTGTCACTGGATTATATTCAGTTTCCAGAGCAAAACGCCTTTGCCTGGCTGCAGCATTACTAACCAAACACCACAAATTCCCCCAGTTCCCATTGCTGTGGTATTTCAGTAGCAACACAGCATGGAAAAACCAGGACAGTCCCTTATCTGTTCACCAGTTTCACAAGAGAGAACAGATTTTGCTCTTTAATTGTAGTCTGGCCCCATCCAGACCAATTCCAAAACAGACTTCAGCAAAGCCACCTCCATCTTCCCTGGTAGTTCCCTCCCAATGTTCCTCTGCTCCAGTCACACACGAGTGAGAACGCACTTTGCTCATTCTCCAGAGATGTTCAGAAAGGCTTCCTCACTGCAAGGCTGGGGGACCTGCCCCCAAGAATGAGATCAAGAACCCACACTCATATCCTATGAGAAACAAACGACAGCTTGTCTGTTTCTAAGTCCTGTTTACAGCCCACAGCTAGAGAGACCCAACAGCTTGTTTCTAAACATCCTTGGGCTTTCAAACACCTTTGGTCTCTGCTCAAATCCTGTAATTCGCAAACACACACCAATTATTATTGGAAACAGGAAAATCCTTCCAACCTGCAAACTCCTCAGCCAGCCCACGTGAATAGTTCAGCACCATCCCCAGCATCTCCTCTGGAGAGTACTGTATCGTCCTACGAGAAACAGACAGGAGAGAAGTACAGCAACAACAGGAGCTGGTGGCCAAAGTCCCACCCAGAAGAGACCCCAAAGCAGACACTCACTGGGACAGCTTGAAGATAACGGTCTGTCTTTTCTCATCCTCCACCAGTTCGTGCTCTGGGAAGCGGGACTGGTAGAGCGCGACGTGGGGGTTATTCATACGCTTACCCAGCAGATCCTGGAAGTACCTGAAGGCCACCTTGGGGGTCCTGATGGACTGCAGAAAGAAAAGCACGTCACCCAGTTGCACTTCTTCAGCTTTGCTGCTATCAAACCAACCTCTCCTGAGCTATGTGGTGAAGGGCCCCCGTTACGGCACTCAGAAGCATGAGGCCAAGACACAAAAAGCCAGTAACGCACCAAGGAGAGAAAAAGTAGGGGACGAGAAATGGAACTTCCTCACTCAGGCATTTATCATGAAGGACCGGCAGTAGGAATGTATGTTCTACGCATGGGAACTGCAGCTGGAGCAAGGAGTAACAACAATTCTTACCATTCCCAGCGCGCTGTCACCGAAGAGGCGCTCATTCTCCTTCAGAGAGACAGCCACGGGCGTTTTCCTTCGTGATTCCCTGCGTAGTACAAGAGGAATAAACCAGTGAAAACAGGTGAATGTTCGACAGAGCGCCCGTGAGGAAGGGCGTTCCTATGTTTCAGAAGGATGAAGGGAAGGTGCTGGGGTACAACCAGGCTCCATCCACCCAATGGGCAGCAACAGCAGCACCTTCCCCCGAGGCTGTGCTAGGCAGATTGTTACTTTTCCCATAAGATAAGAGAACTCCACAAGAGGTGCCCCATTTCTACCCCCACGCATGCACTGGCACACCAAGGATTTCACTACGATAACCACAAGAAGGCCCTACAGTCACCTGAGCTCAGCACATAATGCCTGCATCCAAACGCCTCGGGACACATTATCAGTTCTCTACCATGAGGCTACAAAGAAGAAAAGCTCTTGAGCAGCTTTCTGGAACGTGCTGCTTTGGACTGAGACAAAACCTGCTTTATTTTTGCTTCCCTCCAGCAGAGAGCGAAGCAAGACAGTTCCCTTACTTTACCAACAACTGCCAAGTTTCAGGCAGCCAAGTGAAAAATCCATCTATTATTTCTCGGTCTAGACTCCCAGAAAAATGAGGATGCTCCTGACTGTATATTCACCCAGCCACGCGTTTTTTATTCAGAGACTTGAGGACAGGCTGCAGCGACAGTAGCCAAGTGAAAGGAGACCTTTATCTGCTCCACAAACGAGCTGCAGCCAAACAAACCTGCCTCCGGGCTCCCTCACAGAGAACCAAAAATCAGGCTTCTTAACTGGACAGGCAGGAATATGAACTGTGCCCTGTCACATCCGAACACGACACCAGCCCCTCTGCTTCGCTCTGGGGAGACACCCCCCCCCCCAGTACTGGGGCCACCAACATCAGAAGGACACAGAGCTGTTGGAGCCGGGCCAGAAGAGANGAGGGGAAGAACTTCTTTGGTGATACCCTTTTAGGGGCTTTTCGGGACTGGAAGG